>KV425973.1:130033-140546 GCA_001632375.1 Exidia glandulosa HHB12029
TGAATAAGCTGCCGCTCGTTGACGTCAGGGAAGCGCCGCGACATCACTTTCAGGTCGCGTGCAAATTCCCTAACGTCGCGATTGCCCTGAGAAGCGCGCATGAAGCGCTTTCGGAGCAGCAGCTTAAAGTCTGATGGAAAACAGTGGTCGAATAACTCGTCGTAGAAGCGTCGCATCGTCCAGTTTTCTTCAGATAGTACTACGTTGTGCATGTACCAGCGCGAAGCCTTGTCTGACAGAAAACTAGATAGTAATGGTATTATCCACTTAGTCTTGATGCCGTTCAAACGCTTCCAAGTGTCGACCTCATAACACCACTGATCGAATAAATCCAAGTCTGCGCGTCCATCGTAAACGCGCGGCTGTTTCATTTTCATTTGCGATGCCAGCCGCCGACGCTCTTTAAGCTCACGTTGACGGCGGCGAGCGTCGTCGCTTGCATCTGAGTCGCTGTCAGAGGAGTTGTCCGAACTCGGATCGGGTTCCGGTGGCGGATTGCCTCCGCCACTTGGACCTGAACCGCCACCACCAGGAACGATAGGCGGCACTGGAGGTCCACCTGGACCCCCAGGTCCGCCACCACCGCCTCCACCGCCGCCAGGAGGTCCTCCTGGACCTCCGGGGCCTGATCCACCGCCACCGGGTCCCCGGTCGGGATCCGGGTCGGTTGGGTCGTGTTCTGGCGCACCGTCGCCGTCCTCTTGCTCGTCTCGCGTGTCGTCGCGCCTGGGTGGATCTCCACCTCCGCCACCGCCGCCGTTTCCGTCACCACCGCCACCCGTCCAATCTTGCTGGACGGGTGCGCCGTGGTTTACTGGAGTGCGCTGCGCGCGTTCGCGTTCGCGTCGTTCTGACGCTGACGGCTCGCGCGCGCGATCTTGACTAGCTACCTGGACTGGTAACGACACGGCGACCCCCTGCGCCCTCTGAGCTGGCGCAGGGCTCTTCTTTTTCTTGTTCTTGTTTCTTGCGGATATGAACATCGACTCGCCGGGCGAGTCTGAACCTTCGTCGCCCAGTACGAACGGTCGTGTTCCGCGACCAGATCCGCCGCCGCCTGCTCCGCCCAACCCACCTACTTCGCTATAGTAACCGCCAGGTGGCGCCGCTTTCGCGCGCGGCGTGTTCGCCGCCTTACGCAACACCGTCGAGCCGTCCCGAGGATCGTCTCGCCCGAGGTCCGCGCCCTGTGCCGCAAGAGCCACGAGTTGCACGGTGCGTTCCTCGGGCGCCGTTGTCCTGGGCAAGTCTGCGCGCTGAGCTCTCGGCGCTTGAGGCTCGTGCGCAGGTGCTCGATGTTCCGTTGTCTGGAGTGGCTCGGGTTCGGGCTGGACTGGAGCTGGGATCGTGGGCTCGGTGACGAGGGGCTCGTACTCTAGCTGAGTCGAGTCACTTTTGTCTTCTTGTATAGCTTGTCGCCCTGCTGGAATATATCGAGTCGACTCATCTGAGTCGACTCCTTCCCGTTCCTCACTTACGCGCGTTCGATAACGCGCGCGCTCTTCTGCACTTAAGTGAGTAGGAAGAGTAAAATCTGCAATATCGTCAGCAAAACGCACCGAGCGCGGCGTCGAAGTCGCGCGCGCTCGTGAGCTGAATTCAGGCTGCTTTCCAGCAGCACATCCGTCGCCTCGAGTGGCATAGGGACGTGTTGCGGGATACGTATCCCAAGGGCCTTCAGCGTTCTCAGGCAGGAACTGAGGTTCTCGCTCTACCTCGCCGTAGTCCTTGGGCCAATGCCCGCGTGTATTACGTCGATAACTGCTCACTTGCAGTAAATCAACATCAATTCCTTTCGCGCGTCGGTCCAACAAGTAGAAAATCCAGTCTCTACTGTTATCGACCGTCGCCGACTCGAATTGATTCCCTATGAATGCTATAGCACCATCTAGTCCGTAGCGGTCATAGGCTGCCAGTATCGCGAGACACAAGTCTCGCAGATGCTCGGTATTCGGCTTGTAGCCATCCACATCAGTCTGCCACTCTGGAACTCGCTCAGACGGTAGTGAGGTTACTGCAGGGTTTGAACTACTTGAGGCTCCTGCAGTTTCCTCAGGTGGGAGTCGAAAATTCATTACCCTACCGTCGAGCTTGTTCTGTTTCCACTCTGCCACCCAGCTCGCATTTGGTTCTATGCGAGCAAAACGACAGTAAGTAAGATGATTGAGCCACCGCTTAAGAACAGCAGTGTTCAGAGTGGGGTAGACTATGCGCATGAAATTCACAGCACTGTCAATTCCATGTCTATCGAACACTTCCAGTACGTCACGATCGAAATCAAAATCGTACTCGAGTGTACTGATAGGTTCCTTTGCAGGTGACTGAATTGGTGTTAGAGGAGCTGGGTTAGGCGGTCGTGCAACTGGACTAGATGCACGCCGCGGCACCGTTGCAGGTCTCTTACTGCCTATAGGTCCCCACAGTGGTACTCCCTTCCTCTTACGAGGCTTGGGAGTACTGGGAATCCGTACACGTTCGTCTTCAGACGACGTGGACGTTGTACCTTCCAATGGAGGGACTGGGGTCGACTTGCGACGCGGTCTAAGGATGGGAGTCTTAGGCCGTGGGACTTCAGTCTCTGCGGTTCGACTCTCGCCCTCCGAATCCACGTGAGTAGTGCTACTAGTAGTAGCAGTAGTTGAACCTGAGGTGTTACCAGCAGGTTCTATTGCTGCTCCACGTCGCGCAGTCGATCCCCACGGCTCAAACCTCATCGAGCGGTCTGAGCTCGTGTAGTAATGGAACCAGTCCTTGAATAGGCTTGGTCCAGACAATAGTCCGGATACGTCTATTCGTTGGAAGGGAGTGGGAAATGGGTTCCGTGCAGGGGAGAAACCATCGAATTCAACAGTGTCTCCCTCGCGGATCACTTGCCACTCTCCCTCATCGCCAGGGGTTCGCGCAGGGCCGCGTATCTTAACTACTGCCATGGAAGGCTGTTCAGCAGTCGACTCCCGAGACTTAGCTCGTTCGTCAGTTTGTGGCTCTAGAGCCTCAGCTGATGTGCCTGCTTCATGGGCAGTGGAAAACGACACGCCGGCATCCGCCGATGTCTCAGCGACTTGGTGTTCCTCAAAGCGCTCAGCCGCCTCGTCAATGCGGCCAAGTCTCCATTGATGTGCTTGACTTAAGTCAACACGCAGACCCGTTCTCGAAGATTGAGGTACATCTTCAAACGGAGGTAGCCTATACAGGTCCTCCAAAGTACCATCGCCTTCAAAGACCTCCTCTCGGGGGTCGTCTCGACGCCACTCTGGTGGGAGTGGAGTGAGTGGGCTTTCCGATCTCTCCTCGCGGTGCGAGTCTTCGAGATCCAACATCTCGAAGATCGACGCGCCGGGCTTGCGCGGCGAGAGACGATCTATACGTCGACTCAAAGCGCTAGCTCTGGCGTCGTCGTCTAGCTGGATTAGCCCGCCTAGGTGCGACCTAGGCTGTCGACTGCGACCGCGTCCTGGGTTCGCGTCGTCTGCAGAAACTGGTATCTTGTTTGATTCTTTTCCGGAACGCGTTCTTGGCATGCTTGAATATTAATTTGGTCGACCGAGATTCAGATGAGAGACAATAATACGAGAGAGAGTTGAAAGGGAGAAGATAGTATTGGAGGGTATTGAGGGTTGGTATCAGAAGGTGTTGTTGCTGCGCGGAATGATCAGTTCCCCGTAGCACGCATTAGATAGAGTCAAGTTGCATTCAAAAAATGTAAAGTCCGCAAGCCATGGGCTTAGTGGACGCGTGTATAGTATCTATTTGCCAATAGAATTCACGTCGACTTACCTATCGCTTGAGACTAGTACGTTAGAGTTGTCTTGAGAGTGGCTTAGGTCACTCGAAAGTTGAATGAGATACGACTCTCTGTTAAGAAAACTGGGGTCTGTAGGTACACGAAACGGTCTCCTTTTATCCTTTCTGGACCGTGAGAAAATAGGACGAAAAGTATCTGGCAGTACGAGACCGTTACTACGGACATAGCACGGTCGGTAAGTACTGTGCCCAATAGCTATGCTAATGCCGTGTATCGCCGTAGCGACGCACGGCATTACTGGCTTTCCGTCCGAACCGACTGCGGTTGGCACCGCGCGCAGTACGCGGTGTCAACTCGCACTGGAATATACCAGTGCGCGCAGCAGTCGCGCAGCTGAACCACACAGCCTCGTTAAAGCTGTGACTATAGACGTCGTGGCTTAACGGTTATGGCGTGAGGTTCAGAATATCTTGGTTACTTGTTCGATTCCTGCCAAAGTATTGTTTTGCATTCCTGTGCTAATTCCGGAGGCGAGTAGCGCCGGTTATGGGTTTACATTGCATTTACATGAGGCTCTAGTCGCATTCCAATACTATCTAAATAGTCCATTCACATCCGTTGGTTTAATAGAACAATAACCTCTATAGTGCTGTAGCGGTGCGTCAGCGCTGGGAATAGGGTGGTACGCGGAGATTACAGCTTTCCGGGCGAGTGGACGATAACGGGAATCCCGTAACTGAAAGCAGAACGAACGACAGACTCGCCCTGGATTGAACACCCATAGCCGCGTTACTCGGCAACGCAGAAACACCGCTCCTGACGGCGACGACAGCGAGACCCGAAGTAAAATGTTCGGGGAGAGACGTGGACAAGATCATATGCGGATTCTGCCGGTCGACAACTTGACCTCGAACCACGACCTCATCTATCGCTAAAGTAACCAGGCCCTCTCAAACTCTGCTCGCGTCTTCAGGGGCCTATAAAGGCACACCCATTGCTCAACAGCCTGCTACTACTGTGGCTTCTTCATCTCACGTTCTCAGAATCATTCCTCTGGTCCTCGCTGGGCCCCGTCACTGGTGTTCTGTTCTGAGCCTCGTTCGTAAATGCAATTCCGGCTATCAGGGCACCTCGCACATAGAATCCAGAGCTGCCGTCCGGTGTTTACGTGCACTCAGTCATCGTCATTCTTGCGCTCGCCATGGCTGGAAAGAAGTCGTGGTACGGAGGTACGAGTATGGTTCTGCAGCTGTAGTACTAGTCTCACCATTATCTTCCCTTGATAGCCCTCTTAATACAACATACAAGTATAACGCCGCAATGCATCCAAAGGCTGCTGTCTAAGGCGTCGGCGTCCCTACGGACTCCTGGGTGTGACGCTTGTTTGCGACGAACACGTCCTCGGGGCGCAACTTCGGCCTCGCCACAGCTTCGTGCGCCTTGAGCAACGGTGCGTCGTGCGCATGAAGCAGACTCTCCAGCGTATAACAGCACACGCACACGTAATAATCCGTGCACTCCTTTCCCGTCGCGCCCTCCTTCAGTTTCTTCTTCGGGCCCTCCACCTCCTTCTCGTCGTAAGGCGGAACGGTCAAGTCTTCCGGCAGACATCCACACGAGAGGATCGTCAGCGGTCGCTCGGCGCGTAGGATTTTCGCTGCACCGTCCGAGGTGGAGAATGTAAGTTCTAGAACGATACGGTGCGAGATTCGGATAGGGGCGCGTGTGCCCGTGTGCGTAGATGCGCGGAGGAGGTCGTCGTCCGGTAAGCGCGCGACGTGCGATACAGCGAGCGTCTCGCCCGCTTCCAACTGCGCCATCGCCCCCGGCACCGTCTGCCCGCCTGTCAGCACCGTCGGCGGGCGCTTCTTCGCATCCAGCGAGTCGCCCTCTTGCCAGAGCGGTGTGCGGTGGTCGAGATAAAATACCATCCGTTTATGTGCAGGAGGTACACCGCTCCTCCCAGGCGTCGCGTGCGACTGAAGCGTATAACTTTGCATGATATGCGCCCCTATCGCCTGTACGCGTAGCGTGTTGGGTACGCTTGCCAATGTAAGTGAGAAGTGCATTACGCCGCCGACTGTGAGGTGTTGACTCGCAAGTGAGAAGAGGTACGGTCCGACGTCGGGGTGGAATCCCTCGATGCGTTCGGAGAGGACGCCCGTATCGCCCGCGGCTGACGGGCTGATTACGACTTCTAGGAACACGTCGTCCTTGAGCGTGTCGGGTTTACTGTGGGACGGAGCGACGACGGTGGCGACGGCAAGGAGTTTGTAGTACACGCGTCCGAAGGCGCATCGTTCGTACGGCGCGCTCGACCGTGGGACGCGTAAGGACCACGCGAAGGAGTGTTCGCCCTTCTCGAGGGTGGGAGGGACTGAAATATCGCATTCCCATGTGTTGAGTATACCAGTTTCTGTCCTACGCAACGCCCGCATCGTCAGCAACCAACTCGCGAGGTACGCAACGAGGAACGCACGAATGACCAGGAACAGCGACACTATAATGCGCGTTGAGCTTCACGACGAGACTCTTGATCTCGCGCGGCTTAGGTAGCGAGAGCACGACGTTACCCCAGAACGTCTCGTCTGGGTCCTCCTCAAGCTCGGGATACTCGCTCGGCGGGTGAAGGTGGAAGATCCCTTGGTACGGCTGGATCTTTATCGTCGCGCGCGGCTTGCTCGAGAACATGCTAGTGGTGGATGGCGGGAAGAGACATGATGGGAGGCAACTGACTGGCGCTATTTGACGTGCGCGTCGCGTCCGGCCGAAATATCCCGCACGTGCAAGGCTCCGCGTTCGAGTCAAGTTACGTAAGATGCCGAGACGGTCCTCCTTGATTCCTGCATGCAAGTCCCGAAGTGGCAAACAAACCCTGAGGATCAAGACGCTCGCATTCTCCGAGTCCGAGCTCAATGTAGCTACGAGAGCGAGTGTACAAAGACGTTGTTTGATATTCCGCTGCCGTACGCCGGAGCGAGCGTCTAGACTCAAAGGAACTGCTGAGTAAAAAGACTGGCAGTGATTAGTCAGTGCGTACGTTATGCTTCTGCCCGACAGTTGACGCCTTTGTTGATTCTGTTGTCGTAGCGAACGAGACGCCACAGGGCTCATCCTCCGGTCTGTTGAAGCAGTTTTACTGTACATGAGGAGAGTCGCTACTGCCAGGGTCTCCGTAGCGCTTCTGAAGAGTCGGAAAAGTCAGGAAGATCTACGGGGCCTATGATCAACCTCATGAGGAGTTGAAAATATTGATGTGGCGCCATTGAAGACAGAGTTGAGCTGTAATGGTGAAATTCAACTTGAGGTGTGTCGCAATAGCGTTGCAGCAGGCGACCGAGGTTCATGCCTATACACCCGCGAGCAAGTTTATATGCGCAGAGCCACAAGCGAGGAGGACTTAACCCGTCGCCGCGATTGAGCGCAAGGTGGGATGCGAGCGCCGAAAAAGCGCGGCAATACGAACCACCGCGGATACGTAGCGCGCGAGCGCCCATCACACGCCGTTCTAATCCTCGAGACCGGGGGCGCGTTCTCAACGTTACAGAAAATAACTTTATCGTCTGCCGAGCTCGCGAAGGTGTTGCGCAACGGGACCGAGAGTCCGTGACCAGCACCGTGAAGCCCGTGGGCCGGAACATCCAATTGCACGGTCGCGGCCCGACTCGCGGGGTACGGACGCTGTGATGCGAGCATGTGCGAGTGACGGCGCGGTTGCGCGAAGAATTGATACCGCGCAGCGAGTGGGATTGGAAAGAGATGCACGGACTGAGTTTGAATGTCGCGTCGGCTCTCCGTGATCCATTTCCCGCCACAACCCTGTGCACGCGCTTGGCAGCTCGCGGCCATCTTCTTCGCCGCATCTCTTATGCAAGCGTTAGTGTGTGCGCAAGCTTTACCTCGCCCTTTCGAGCAACTACGGCGTCATGTGTTACCTCTGCGCCGCTCATGCCTCTCTTTAGACTGTTGCACGGTTTTTTGCTCTATGAGTGACGTACACTGGCAAATTTAGAGACCTTGAAGGCTACAGGAACTCCTCAGCACCTTCGCGCAAGCGATTGTCCTCTCAATTTGCGACGCACTCCAGTCTCCACATACACCCACAAGTCGCCCGGAACACAGTGAGAACGAATCCGAGGTGGCTCAGGAATCTTCAGCGTGCCCGGCTGCGTATCTGATACTTGAGCTCGTTGTAATCTACTGATGGCGCCCGCTTGAACGAAGTCTTGTCCGGATCCTTCACTGCTTTCCCGAATCCATTGAGTGCCAACCTGCTGTGTCTCCCGAAGCCTACGCTATACCAAAAGATGCTTCTATGGAAATTTTTCCTGTGCTTCCTTGGCCACTCTGGCAGCGCTGGACAATTCGACGCGCGCAGACTGTCGAGCAGGTTACTGTAATCAGATTCGAATGTCTTGATAAGCCGCTTCACGTTCGTCCCTGCGCACATCCCCTATCCGTACTGTGTACGAGAACGCTTCACATCTAGCGGTATTGGCGCTCGAATCAAAATAAGCGTCGTTCCGGCCGTGTAGGTAGGTAGTGGGAGGCTTCGCCTTTGTTCGTGCCGTGATATTGCTACCGGCCATTTACTACCGTGCTGTGCTCAGGCTGTGCTGTCCTTGTTGCCTACGTCCCCTCAAGATGCTCAACCCCACCGTACCATCTACAACTTACAAATACCATCCGAAGATCGTCGAGCTTCGCGACTATGCAGATCGTATCTCGAAGAAGGTTACCGTGAGCAACATCTCCGCGTACATAGGATCCTTCACTGACAGCGATTGTGCAGGATCTGAAGGACAAGCGCGACCCCGCTCCCGGACAGATATCCGCGCACGCCTTGTCGATTACTGAGGCGGTTGAGAGCGCATGCAGAGGACGTACCTTGGAAGTGCTGGAGCCTTTCGCGGTTGTGGCCGTTGAAGAGATTGTCAGGTATGTTCTGAGTGACGCGTTGACGCGCAGACGCAATTCATAACCAACACCAGGTTATTCTCATTGTGTTGCTCGGCCCTCGACGTCACCCATCAGAAACCGCGTTTCGGCGCAAAGCTGAGCGCGTTCTCTACGCGTGCCACTTCTCGATCGCGCTCTCCCTCTCCATCGCCCGCCGAATTGACAAGCCTCGACGACTGTCGCGTATCGCTCGAAGCCGTCAAAGTACTTCTGCGCGTGCGTGCCCATCTCATTGGTCTATCAATCCCCTAATTATCTGTCAAAAGATCGAAAATGGTCAAAGCCAGCTCGTGTATAGCGGGACCATGACCCCCGTGGCAGTTCAGAATCTGGTACGGAGTCTTCACTTAGATCTAGCATTGGTCTGATTGGTTACTCCTCTTAGGCACTCTTGCAGTACGCTCAAATTGCTGCTATGTGCGCGACGGAACATCCAAGCTGATCCACCGCTCTAGCAATGAGATTTCGACGTCTACGTTTATCGATCAGGTCTTCAAAACCGCTCTGCAAACGATGGCCAATATGACGGACGGCTTACCCTTTCCGTTCAAGGCCGTCGCTCAAACTGTTCTTCAACTTCATCAGCATGTCGAGGTCGGTGTTCCGATATGGACAATAAGTCACTCTTCACCCAACACTCGATATAGGCATATCGCGCGATCGATAGCAGGATAGGCACTCTCATCCGCAATGTCGACGACTTTGTCGAAATACTGGCCAAACGCGACAGGCAGAACATCGCTCCTGGAGATGATATAGCCCGTGCCGTCGAGCGATTCTTTCGGTAATCGTGCCTGACACCGAAAGGATGCGGCTGACAGTTCTTTAGCGCAACTCAGTCCATCATCGTGCGCCTCGAGATCGTAAGGGCGACTGCAAGTATCAAGAAGTTTGTTGCACCTACCGCTGTGAAGACTGCAGTCGCCGAAGCTGAAGCTGATCTCAACGACGCACGAACGCTCCTTGATGTCTGTTCATCCTCACGCGCATCCCACAGTGACTGATCATATTTTAGATGGCGCTCCAAGTCGACACCAATAATACCTCCCGCGAGATCCTGCATGCACAAGGTCTAGCTAAGAGGTATGAATGATGCGGACTGAGGTAGCTCTTATATTCTGACATCAGCACAGCAACGTAAACTACTCATCCGAACTGCCAGCTAGTCCAAAGATTCTGCACGGCCGTGACGAGGAACTGTGCCGTCTTGTCGATTTCGTTGTCGATCGCAGTTGTCCGATTCGACTCGCTATCATGGGTGCGGGAGGCCTGGGAAAGACCACCCTCGCCAACGCTGTCGTACAGCACGTGAAAGTTGCTACGACTTTCGTTGCTCGTCGCTTCCTCGTCTCTGCGGAAGCCGCGGCTGGGGTTGACGATTTCTTGACCGGCATGCTCACCACATTTGGTCTGTCGGCGTCGAGCGACCCTCTCACTTCTCTTCTCCGGCATTTCCGCTCTCATGACCGGACCCTACTTGTTATTGACAACCTCGAGACTATCTGGAACTCGGCCAATGCCCAGCAGCGGCGCATGACCGAAGACGTCCTGTTAAAGCTCGACAAAGTTACATCCCTGACGCTTATCATAACATGCCGCGGCGCAGACCTTCCACCCGATATCAAATGGGCGAACCGTGATGCGGTCGTTCTACCCACTCTCTCTCCCGACGCCGCTCTGGATACGTTCACCGACATTGCTGGCGACATTCCCGCATCCGATCGACCTGTCCGCGACGCACTGCTGAGAGAGGTGGACTATATGCCATTAGCTGTGACTTTGCTAGCACGGCTCGTCGTACGCGGGAAG
>KV425973.1:148271-174420 GCA_001632375.1 Exidia glandulosa HHB12029
GTGCGCATGGAACTCGAACGGCTCTGCGGCTTTCGAGATCTCGACGGAGCACTCGACGTCATCCAGGGTCTGGCACTCGTCTACGTGACGGACGACGAGACTGTCCGAATGCTGAGTCCTATTCGGCTCTACGTGCTAGAGAAGCACATACCTCAGGCTGATCATCATGCATCTCTGCTCCAAATCTACTACGGGATTGCCAGGCAGGCCCCTCCAGACGTTGACACGCGATTCTCTGCTGCTCGCGACAAGATTCTGCCAGAGTTGAGCAATCTCGATGCTCTTCTATTGTCGGAAATTCAACAATTCGACGATCCACCATCTACAGACCTTATAGATGCCGTGTATGCGGCCTCCCGCTTCTCCGCGAACCATGTTCCAAATGAGCGACTGCTTATGGCCCTCATACCGCGTATCGAACACCTGCCGAGCTATCTCGCGGTCTCCCTCGAGATACTCGCTACCATTCACTTGCTGCATAACGCGTATGATCTCAGCTTGGAGGCAGCGGCTCGTGCACGATCTCTATATCAATCTTTGGACCGACGTTCCAATGCCGCAGACTGTGATAGGCAGGTGGCAGTAGTTCATCGACTGAAGGGCAACTATCCTAAAGCGATTGCATCTCTTTTCGCCGCGCGAGAGACGTACAACGACCTTGATAGACAGCTCTCCGTGGCATATTGTGATAGTGAGCTTGCATTGGTAGCCCACAACCAGGGGCGCTTTGACGATGCGACCTCCCTCTTCACTTCTGCTCAAGAAGTGTTCCTTCGATTGGATGAACCAGCCGCCGCGGCGGTTTGCCAGGAGATACTGGGCGACATCCACCGTATACGAGGGGACTATCATGCAGCAGAGACACAGCTAGTGTCTGCGCTACAGACGTACACGTCTTTGGGCTCGATGGGCGACATTGCGAGCTGCAGTTGCTCGCTTGGCGATGTGTATCGACTCCAACGGCGCTTTGATGCTGCGCTGGAAAGTCTGCAAGTGGCGTACGACATCGGCCAGAAACAAGGCGACACTTTGCGTAGGGCAACTGCCTTGCGATTCAGATCTTACGTACATTGGGACCAGGGCCAGGACGCACAGGCGCGGCGATTGCTGCTGGACGCACAGCACCTGTTTGAGTCCATCGAGTTTAGTAGGGGCTCGGAACAGTGTGCGGACAGATTAGCTAAGCTGGACAGCATTGAGCAGGCATAGAACGTAGCAGTAAACCGGACTGTTTCCAAAGAATGTGACGTACTGTCCCAGTCAGACCATTATACATAAGTAACTGGACTGAATGTCGAACGACTCAGTGACTATCGGAAGGGCTCGGACTCGGAACAGATAAAGGTTCCAATGATTGGACGTCGTTACTGAAGAATTTCCCGAACATGCTGTGCCTTCCAGAACTCTTCCAGAGTCAATGTCCTCCAGCCAGGACGGCACGTAGGCCCTTCATCGCAAGCGTTCCAGTTAGTGGAGAGTGCGAGAAGATCCACTTGAGGGAAGATGACCGAGGTCCCGCAGCGATATGTCGGTCAGGCGCGGACACAATGTGGAAATCGTGCGAAGTTTGTATTCAGTGATCCAACGCTGCGTCGCGAACGCCGTGAGGTGCGGAACGAGCGACCAGTCGACCACATCGAGTGGGATGTTATGCATCTCCAGACGGCGCAGATTCGGGCTGAGCGTAAAGAGCTGGACGCCCATGGGATGCACGCAGTCATGATAATGGTCTCGGCGAGAGGTAGCTCCGCTTGAAACATGGTCAACACAGATTCGTCGAAGTCTTAACCATCCCTTGACGGCGAGGAAAACGCGCAGCGGATGGTTCATGAGGCTGAGAGAAGCCTTGCGAGACGGTCGGCAGAGGGGTCAAAGGACCAGAACGTAAGAGGTGCCTTGCGGATCGTGAGGTCCAACGGATAGCCCTGGCTACGTTCGAGAACGTTATCGATATCCTCGTCGAGGTTGATAGTGTGGTCAAAGTCGATGGTAAGAGTGGAACAGAGCGAGCCAAACTGCAGTGCGATCGAACGCCAGTGTTTATTCACGGAAGCAGCGGTGAACGCGAAAGGGACGCGAGATGACCTTTGATCGCCGCCGAGTGAGACCCATGTCCTGAATATCTCGTAGAGAACATCTCCTGGGAGAAATGCGGCCGAGGGATTGGCCACGGTCGACACATGAGTCACCTGTGCAGCGAGTGCGTCATAGGGTGTTGTTTACAATGTCAAGCGAGTTCCAAACGGCTTATAAACCGCTTATCGGAAACGGCCGGTGTTTACAAACGCGTTTGTAAACACGGCGATAGGGTTTTATCGCCGCGCTTGGAGAGGCCGGTGGAGAAGTTCAAGGGCCGGCGACCAACTAATGGAGGATACTGAACACCCAGGTAGGGTGCCCATAGTCTCACACATGCTCTCATGACTACAGCCTCAAATGAGCCTTCATGCAATCGCCCTCCGATGCTCCCGGGCGTACGCGATGTGGCCGACAACGCCCAAAGTCAGGCAAGGGTTACTATACTGCATGTAAGTAGCTCAGATATCCGTGAGCTAGACTCTTAGAGGTGTTGTCATACATGCTGGGTGGAATATGGCAGGCAAGATGCAAATTGTACGCAGGGAAGCGGCTCCTTATATATGTCATCCCCCGTTTGCAAACAGATAGGACGGCCATATCGGCTGTTTGAAACGCGTTTCAAACAGCTCGTTTATAAACCTGTATGTAAACGACCCATGTAAACAACACCCTAGTGCGTCAAGTGCCCCGTTCGCACCGCGCAACTCGACAACGGCATCGCGCATGGCGGGTGGTGGGGCACTCAATCGAGCAGGTTGGTAGATTCCTTCAGTTCTGCGGTCGTCGCAGCAGTCTTGGCTACAACGTTAGTAAGAACGAACCGGGATCTGCCATTGCGTCTGCATCCGCAACTCTTCCTCTTGACCATGTCCAGCTCTGAACCTGGACCGTCGACCGTGCCGAGCGCCGCGCTGCTCGACGAGGCGTCCAAAAAGCCCACTGTGATTATAACGATTGGAATGGCGGGCAGCGGCAAGACTACCTTCGTGCAGCGACTCAACTCGCACCTGCACGCGTCGGGCACGCCGCCGTACATCATCAACCTGGATCCAGCGGTCACCCATATGCCGTTTGAGGCCAATATCGACATTCGGGATACCGTGGACTATGCGCAGGTTATGAAGCAGTCAGTCACTTAACTGCGTACCAGTCAGCAGCACCGACACCTGCGCAAGGTATCGCTTAGGACCCAACGGCGGCATCATGACTTCCCTCAATCTCTTTACGACCAAGTTTGACCAGGTCTTGTCCTTGGTCGAAAAGCGCGCGGATGAGTTACAGTGCGTATACTGTGTTCACAATGCTACGTTGCTGACGCAGCACGCTTGTAGACATGTCGTGCTCGATACACCAGGCCAGATCGAGATCTTCACATGGTCGGCGTCAGGCGCGATAATAACTGACGCGGTCGCGTCTACGTTCCCCACTGTCGTCGCGTACATCGTCGACACGCCGCGATGTGCCGCACCCGCGACCTTCATGAGCAACATGCTCTACGCCTGCAGGTGCACCTGTCATACTCGCTCCCGCGATGTGATTTACTGAACCCTCCACAGTATCCTGTACAAAACCCGCCTCCCGCTCCTCGTCGTATTCAACAAAACAGACGCGCATCCCGGCGGACACGCTTTTGCTGAAGAATGGATGCGCGACTTCGAAGCATTCCAAGCTGCGCTCGCCTCTAGCGCCCATCGCGACGCGGACGGCGAGCCGACCTACATGAACAGCCTTATGAACTCGATGAGCCTTGTCCTGGACGAGTTTTACAGTCACCTGAAGGTGTGCAAGGAACGGTGGTGGTTTCGCGAACTAACACCGCTCGTAGTCGGTCGGCGTGTCGGCGTTGACGGGGGACAGTATCGGCGATTTCTTCGAAGCTGTAAAGGGCGCGCGCGAGGAGTACTTCAAGTACGTCCCTTTCCGTCTTCGTCTGCGTCCAGCACTCTTATTCCACTTTCATAGGGAGTATCTGCCCGAACTCGAGCGCGTGACAAAAGAGCGCGACGCCAAGCTCGCAGAAAAACAGTCCGACTCGCTCTCGCGCTTCATGTCCGACCTGGCCGTGAGCGGGCCCCAGCCTGCAGCGGGTCCTTCCTGGAACGAAGAGATGGAGGAGGAAGATGAGGAGGAAGAGACAGATGATATCTATGGAGGTTCGTGTCTTAGATCATCGTTGTGCAGTACTGACGGTTGGGCAGACGACCCGCGGCTGTTGGACATTCGTCGCGCGCAGAAGGCTAAAGCGGGCGAACGAGATAGCGAGTTCCGCTGGCCGCGTCCTGGCTGACGGCTTCTAGGGCACCGTGCTCTATACAATAATTGCAAGTTGTGTATTTCAACCTTCTAGACAGAAACGGGTGCGAGAGATTGGGAAGTCCCGTCCCGCTCCGTGGAATAACGTTCTTCCCTACCGTTCTTTGCAGTCCTCGAGGACGACCAGGGCCACATATTGAATGCGGACGTCCGCGACCCCGGTATGAGGATAAGAGAAGCTCTACGACCGTGACGGCGGTGCAACAGAAGTCTGAAGATTCGAGGCGCGTTTTCGTGATGCCAAATGGCAAGTCTTCACTTCACCGTGTTGCTTCCTTCCTTCATTGCGACGGGACTTTCGGCGAAGGTTCAAGTCTAGCAAGTCTCATCTTGTTTGGCATTAGTTCCCAGACTTCTATGTGTTACTAAACATCGGATGGCCCTATCCGCGGAGCTGGCTCGCCGCTCGCTCTTGAATGAAACCGGTATAAAAGATTCGACTGATTGACTGTTATGAACTAGCAGACGGTCCGCGATGCCAGTGGATCGCCAACCAGGGGGCCGGCATCGCGGCGATTCCCAATATGGACTGTCGACACTCGAGTCGGGTCGTGGGAAAATGACAACGATTAGATAACGTCAAACGCAAAACTCTCGATTACGCGTCATCCCGTAGTATACGCTGGCATGAAATTGGGCACAGAAGTTTAGATTACATATCTTTCGCCCGCCAGCGCAGCTTCAAGACACCCGCCACGCCGATATGTGCTAGTCCCGCAAACCTCACTTGCACACAGTACACTCTTTGCCGCATCTTATCCACCAAAAAATCACCTCCCCAAGCCTGTATTGCACACACTTAGCTCCCCCACGACATATTGACCCGGGTTTACCCAGCGGTGCTCGGACGCGATGGGTGGGTTGCGCAGATAGTAGATAGGCGCCGACCCGACTCGAGTGCCCAAATTGGGAATCGCCGCGATGCCGGCCCCCTGTCGCCAACCGTCGGTCGGATATAAACTGCGGGATGGGTAAGAGGACGGGGACGGGGGCGATGGCGACGTCGTGATGTGGATTAGACGAGGGGGAGAATCGCCAGGGGAGCGTGACGGGCATGGGAGGTTGCGGTTGCGGTTCTGCAGACATGATCATTGGTGGGAGTGGGAGAGGTTTAGGCACGATGTCTCGGACCCGGTCTTGGGATTGGGATTGGGACGCAGACGAACCCACAGAAGCTGAACGCTCCCGCAACGCACGAACGCGGGGATGTGCTGCAGACGGAGGTGGAGGTGCGGGCGTAGGCAAGTGAGAGTATTCCTTATCATGATGAGCCAATGAAGATATCGATGCGTCATCGACCTGTCCCTCCTCTACTTCTCCCATCTCCACCTCCACCTCTTTCACCTCCCCTTCCTCCCAATCCCGATAGTTTCTCTCAACCACCGGCGGCGCGAAGAGCACACGAGCATATGCGAAGGCGAACTCGGGCGGTGCGGCCCGAGAGGATCGGACGAATGGAAAGCTGCGGCGATGCGTATGCGTATGCGTATGCGTATGCGTATGCGTATGCGTATGCGTATGCGTGTGTGTGGGCGGACAGCACGGTTACGTCGGGTTCGGGGCAGAGGACGAGTTGGGCGGCAGAGAGGAGCGCGTCGAACGAGTATGGCGAGTTCTTGGTCGTGGAAGAGAGCGCGGGCGAGGGATACGGCGCCCCTTTCGCCCTCGCCTGGGTCTTGACAACGGTGCTGTTACGGCAGGTTCGCCCCTTCCTCGTAGACGTGGGCGTGGGCGTAACCGTATCGACAGCGAGTGGGATAGAAATAGACCCAAGCGACGGGTCGGGCGTAGGGTATACAGCCTTGCCAATACGTATCTTCTTCTTCGTGGGCGTGACGAGCCCGAGCCAGAGTTCGGCCTCGAGCGCGAGAGGGTCGTGGTTGTTCGGCAGCCTTCCGTTTGCGCCGCTGATTCTTCGTGGGCGTCGCGACGGGAGTAAGAGGAAGACGAGCTTCCTTACGATCTGCGATGCGCGCTGAACGTCTCGATGCGGGACTCTAACCCATCAGTCAGGTAAAAGCTACACAATTCCAGTAAAACGTACAGAGTCCGGCGTCGCAGGTGAACGGGCAGACTTGGAATAGTCGGCAGGCATAGTACGCATACGAAGAGAGAGTATATTATGTTGAAGGACGGGAGTGCACGGCGCGTTTTATAGACGGTGTCACGCGACCCGACCATCGACCACCGACCATCGCATCGACGCTTTGGTGGCGCTGCAACAAAGCACGTGGATCGACACGGACAATGCAGCTCGCATCCGTCGAGCAGGCTGAGAGCGGGTGGCACAAAAGCTGGACTAGGACGCACGAAAACGGTGGATTAGGACGAAGATACGAAACTGGGATATACAAGCATGGAGTAAACGCAGAGCGAGCGCGTGGGCGAGCTATCCATCGCCGACGGACCGGGCTGAAGGACACACTCGTGGCGGGGTGAGTGTTGGCGACGAGCATGGATGCGTTGTCCGAGTCCATGAGGGTACATAAACAGCGTCAAACACCCGACGTCCTCCTCATCCTCCTCTACTCAGGCGGTAATCTCAGTATTGCGTCAGACACCAACTAATCGGACACGACAACGCCGGCGCCGTGTTTGCATAAGAGAGCGTCGTTTTGGCTCAAACCTGTCTATGTCAACGTTCGCTCCGCCGTCACTGCGTCCGAGACGTGTTGGCGCTTCAAGTTGTTCGCTGGTGATTCACACTCGCCCGGCGCCGACAGTCCGACACTATTCTCTTGCTACGTTCGCGATGGACTCTGCAACCCTCTATACATCTGCCACCATGAGAGCGGCGGCCAGTCGACAAAGCGTAGGACTGCGCCTATCTCGGTATTTGAGGGCTCTAGTGGGCGCCATGCCGGGGTGCGACCATGAACCTGAGCGGATGTTCCATCTGTCGTTGCAAGACGGAAGCTGTACGGCCTCAAGTTTGACGGTGACCGCGCTGGCAGCGTTGCGTCAAAGAAACGGTCCCAATCAGACGGATTCTCTCGCTGCTCTTGCACTGCTCGCGCTCAACTACCCGGTGTCACGCCTTGTGCGGGCCGTCACTGTGCTCGGTATCCTGGACACTTCAGTCATGTGAGAACTCAGTTCTGGCCTAGACCTGTCACTGCCAATGTCGGCGCATCGGGAGAACACCGTCACTGCGTTGTCAACACCAGGCGTGCACGCATCACTCAGGATCTTCTCCACACATGGGCCACGACGATAGCTGCCAGCCGACACAGTCTAGAAGGGGCTTATCCGTGCGCTTTATGTGGCGCCGTGGCAGGGTCAGGATATTGAGCGGATGTTCTGTCGTTCCAGAGGCGGAATCTGTGCTGCCTCAAGGCAGCAACGAGTTTGACTGGCGCATTGGACGGCCAACCCCGATTCTTGCCTCTTGCCATCATGGTGAGTAGCTCTCCGTCGTGTCGTTTCGGTTGTCTGAGGATACCGACTGCGCAGGACGACCACTCGATGCCAGCGGTCACTATGAGCGGCCGCTTCCGTTTATTTCCCCTTGCACCAGTTCCACCCCTTGCACCAGTTCCACCCCCTGCACCAGTTCCACCCCCGCGTGCGTTCTTATGAATTTGTATCCGGCACCGCTGACCTATCGCAGCGAAGAAAGAATACAAGTTGATACCCGAGCCTCCTGACACCGAGTTCAGGAAGGAATTCCCACCCGATCCGACGATTGGCAGCGAGCTCGAAGATGCTGCGCGGGTTTGGAAGGTGTACCGCAAGGAGGCGAAGGCCTTCGACGACGGTCTCCTGGACGGGTGGGGTACCACACTCGACATACTCCTCATTTTTGTGAGTACCGCAGTCAGTGTGCTCGCAGATCTGCCTAAGAATTTCTTTAGGCTGGTCTCTTTTCTGCCGTGGCGACCGCGTTCGTGATCGAAAGCTACCAGTCCCTGCAGCCGGACAACGCTGCGTACGCTGCCAATGCGCTTTATATGCTTGTCGCCGCCAGCAACCAGGCGACCGGGATGACACTCCCTCATCCGCCTGATCTCGCGTACAAATCGTCTCTTTCGCGATGGATCAATGGCCTCTGGTTTACGAGCATTCTGCTCTCGCTAGCCGTTTCTTTGCTTTCCATCCTCGCGAAGCAGTGGATCACCGAGTATCGTGCTCGCAACAACGCTTCCGCGAAGAGCCCCAAAGATTGGGTGCTCAGACGCGAGGTCTATTTCCAGGCGCTCAACTCTTGGCACATCGCCGAGGTGATAGCGTTCCTACCGTTCTTGCTACATCTGTCTCTGTTTCTCTTCTTTGCTGGCGTGGTTGCGTTCCTCTGGTCTCTTGACGAAGCTATCGGAATCTGGATCATCGTGCTTGGTGGCTTTCTCGCTGCTTTCTATATCGGATGCACGCTCGCTCCGCTCTGGAGGCCTGAGTGCCCAACGTCTACCCCGCTTTCGAGGCAGATGCGCACCCCGGCGCTAGCACTTATTCAGACGGGTCTTACAGCTCTAGCTGTCGCGTTACGCGCGGTTCAGCGTATCCTACGCTCTACGACATCGAGCCAAAGCTTTGAGCGTGTCAGGTTACGGGTGGTCGCCTTCCGCGATTCGCTTCAACGCGTAGTTCTACACCTCGCGGAGAGAGTGTCCATCACTACTCGGCTGCCTCTCTGGATCCAGCAAGCTTCGAGTCATACCTCGACAATGGACCATGTCGTTATCGATGTCGACCCGTTGAATCGCAGCGAACCGTACAATACCTACAACGAGAGTCACGGTATCTTGACGCGTCTGGACAAAGCAGTCAAACATCTTTCAGAGATTCGCGCCGATAGGTCAGGGATACATCACCACCTCGATCAGAGGCGTGGCGACCTCGAGGCAGCTGCCCTGCGCTGGCTCATTGTCGAGGTCTCAGACTCTGATGCCGTCGCCGTAGGGCTGCAGGCACTTGGAGCATTTCGACCCTATGCGCGAGCTGCAGAAATTCTGAGAGGTTATGACGAACTCGTCAACTTCCCCGACATAACCGCCTTCACTCGGTCTAGCTCTGGACACACTTCCACCGAAGTTGTCCGAGTTGTGCGGAGCGCGTTGTGTATGTGCAGACCTGGACAGCTCCCCTCGATATACGAACGTGTTCCGTCCTTTGCCGCCGCGAACGACGCAGATTATCCTGACCTGGCCTTTGTCGCCGGAGGCGAGATACGTCCTAACGATGCTGCATGGCGGGAAGCTTCGCCGTCTTTAGCTTCCACGGCGTTGCATTTAATGAGATCCGGAGCGAGATCCTGGCCTGCACAAGACCTCCTCTGCTGCGATATTACGCGGTTCTCAGATGCCGAGTGGGAGCTTGCTATGAAGGCAGTATTCAGCCCATACGTATACGATCAATTCTACTTCGCTGTCAGGACCGCTGACTGGAACTTCAATGACCTGCCGCCATTCTCCACGCCATTCTACTTCGCTGTCGGTATCGCTGAACGACTCGCTTCCTCTGATAGGGACGCCTATGACAGGGTCTATGCTGATTCTCTCCTCCGCAAGATTCTGGAACTCGTGCGGCCGCCGAATGCGGAAGTCACGGACACCTATAATCTTCTGCCGACATTCGTTTTGGATCGATTATCTTCGCAAGGCTTCCTCGATGCTATCCCCTCCGAAAGTCTACCAACTATCTTGGGTTACTTTTTCTACTGCATGAAGCCTGCGATACGGGCCACTACTCCTGCCAAGTTTTGGGACCCCCTTGCATCTGTTGCTTGCAGACTCTCCACCGACAACTTCTCAAACGCTCTTAGGACTACTCTCGTGATAAAGTGTGTAACCGTCCTTCGGAACTGGCAGGAGCGGCAGGATATTGTCAATGCGGTATTGGATGCAATCCTGCTCTCACGCGATGTCTCATCAGGGAGTCAACGTGAACTCTGGAGAGTATTAGCGACAGCCGCAGACTCAGTTTCGGTGCTTGAGCTTGGAGATGCACTGGCAGCCCGTCTTTGCGTGTTGAAACGGGGCTGGGAGCCGGAGCCCGATTCGTGGCTTGATCAGAGGATTGATCAGTTCTTCGCGGGATTTCGTTTTGACAACTTGCGCTGGGCCTTGGAGAGCAGCGGAGATACTGTCCACGAACGTTTCGTACACATCTTGCGACACTGCAAAGAACTTCGCCTAGACGTAAATTACGGTCGTGTGGTTTACTACGCCGTCTGGGACGATGCTGCCCTTTGGGGTCCTTGTCGATCTTGTCCCGAAAACCTTGGCTACCCTCCCCTTACACCTCGTACGCAGTCCGTATAGGTGCACATTACATATTCTCGCGGATTTGGGACTCTCAAATGTAGTGCTACTTTTTGCGGAACACACGAATTGCTCCACGAATTGGTGAAATGTAGACGATTCCGGCAAGGCCCATATAAAGGACGTCGGCGATATTCTGCCCGACGATGACGAAGCCCGGGTCATCCGACGCGAGAAACAGTGCGAGCCGGGCCGCCTCTGCATAAGATAATTGACGTTTGAGCTGTCTGGTGCGCGGATGGGGAGTGCCTTAGACGACGACGACGACGACGAATGCTGCGAGCTCGGTGTGGTAGGGCGCTAAAGTTATGGCAGATCACGTGCAAGACCCTGACCAGCGCGCCCTGAGACTGAAGAGACCCGTTGAGCTCATCCTTCGAGGCCAGATCGTAGAGGAAGAAGGTGTATCTACGAGTGCGTGAAAGCTCCGGAAAAGAGGGGAAGATGAGGCAAGTGAGACGGTTTGACGGGAACTATAACATGATTCGTGTCCCCAATACTCATCTGAATACCAGATAAAGGTTTGAAGGGTACATTACTCCATGTTACACGTACATGTGTATGGAGAGATTACGCCAACTTGAAAGGGGTCAGGACGACGGGAAGCTCAACGCTGTTCGACCCGCGGAGCTGCAGGCGCATGAGCATGCCACTCCTGCTCCAGAGATTGCCCTTGTCGACCGCGAGCTTGAACTCGAAGCCTCTGACGATGTTAAGCACAGTGCCTTCACTTCGGCGATAGCGAATCTGAAGCCGATGCACGAGCGCGGACCGCCTCATCAACAAGTAAGACCGGGAGAGAAGCTACGGTCGAAACCGTACAGTATTGTCGATCTTGACGCATTGCGTGGGAATACCGCGTATGGAGCACCTGCCAAGCACCTGCAACTTACTGTGCCCGAACCGTCGCATTAGTAGCCGCCGACTATGTGCAGCCCGACGCGA
The DNA here is from genome assembly GCA_001632375.1 of Exidia glandulosa HHB12029. Taxonomy (NCBI): domain Eukaryota; kingdom Fungi; phylum Basidiomycota; class Agaricomycetes; order Auriculariales; family Exidiaceae; genus Exidia; species Exidia glandulosa. Next base: position 159,869 of record KV425973.1, read on the forward strand.
GCATTCCTGCGGCGCTGTCGTGCACGGCCCAACGGGAGCTACAATAGTCTAAGGTTGTACGTGACCGCGCTCACTACACCGCGCGAGCGCGCAAGCTGCAACCTATAGCATGCTCGCGGCGCGTAGTTCCCTCCGTCTGTAGGCGCTCTTTATGGGCGCTTTGAACGCAGCAACCGGTCGCACAAGACCAGGTAGCATTTAGTCAACAACACTAGCGCGTACAAGAACTCAAAGTACAGCACATTCAGCGCTTGTTCGGCCTTGTCAAAACAGGGCTCATTCTGGGTCAGCGTTCGCACATCATCTACTCTCGCCTGCAGTCGCGCCGTGCACCGTGTGGTTGCCGATGATGCCCATCGCATCCGCCTGCTCAACCGTTTGCATCTCACGTGCTCGGCGGAGTCGTTCCTTGGCTATGAGGTAGCGTTTCGGCAAGCCGACCTTCTCGACGACGTGCTGCTCTGCATCTGCTGCTGGCACTCCTTGCTCGTGGGCCAGCAGTAACTCGACTATAGCCTTACCGCATAAGGTGCCGTTCGGCATTCCGTGGCCTGAATATCCACGTTCACAAAGCGCAAATACGAATGAAGTGCGTGCGTACATCAGGAAAAACTTTTAACTACAGGCTACGGCCTCCAATACATCTTACTACAGTGGCATACGTCAGGTCGGGGTTTCGACAGCGGTGTCTGTAGTAGGCTGTAGAACCGGCCCGACTGTGTAGGCCGCTGTAGTACCGAGCCACAACTCGGTAGTCCGCTGGAGGACCACATAGAAACGGCCAAAGACGTAGCTCTATATTAGACTATGTATACTTCTCCCACCCCATAGTCATAATGTAATGGTTATTAGTATCTTGTTGATGACTTACAACCTTCCCAGGAAATGGCAAATTTGTGACATGAGAAAATAGGTTCCAGCACTCCTAAATTTGATAATTACAAGCCTTTGTTTTTGTGAAAAATTTCCGGACTGTCGAGGGACTTAGACGATTCCGCACTCGCTGCACTGCGGAATCGTCTAAGTCTCGCTTGATCCGGCGGAAAGCGGCCGACTGTACAGTTGTCGGCTGCGACCGGTCCTCACGCACTCTTTCCCTCCCGCCACATTGCCCGCGCAACCACCGCCCGAACCATTTCCACGAGACCCCTACCATCGCATTTCCCGTCGTCCGTCGGTTGCCACGCGCGGCTTACTGCTCTACAGCGCTCCCCGTGGATTTAGCAAGAAGGATACAAATGGTGCGTGCTTTTTCGTCGCGCATGTCCCTTCCCCCACCCACGCTCGTCACATCCTCTTACCTATCGTTACTCATCGTATTCCCTACAGCGCAATACGACTTCCACGTACGCCGCTGTGCGTCGCGTCTACCAAAACGTTTTTTCACGCAGATTCGACCGACCACACAACTGCACCCGTCCCTCCTCTGCAGTCGCGTGAAATTCCCGACTGATTGAGCTTCTGGCCAAAACCTTGTACGCCGTCCGTTCCGTTTGCCTGTTTCCTCCCGCCGTCACTGACCGTCATTTATTACCGCAGGTTCCCTCCTGTGCTGTTGAACCACTACATCGCGTTCGTCTCGACCCTCGCCTTGTACGTGTGTTGGTTATCCTGCCGCTCCGTTGCTTACTGCCTCTGTCAGCGGAGGCTCAGGCGGCCAAGTTTCTGGCTACCTCGTTACTGGCTGACCCGCCGTTCGCGCTCGTGTAGATTCCCTACCGTGCCCCACTCTATCTATCTCCGCCACCCTTTTCCTGCCATATATCTTGTCTGTGTGTTACCCCACCCCATTCGTTGCTCGTCATCCACCATCTCCGCATCCATCTTCATATTCACCCCGCTCATGCCCTCTGTATTGCCTGTCTAGTGTACCTCTTAATTAGTCTGCAATACATCTATATCTGCTCCCAACCACATTTGCTCCCATGGCAGGAAGTTGGATATGCACTACCGGACCACCTTGTGTACACGTTGTGCGCTGTAGTGCGCTGTAGGACAATGGTTGCTGTAGGACGGCCGTTCTACAGCGGACTACAGCGGTCTACAGCGGGCTACAGGTTCCACAATCGGTACTACAGCGACCTACAGGATGCAACATAAAGGGGGTTTACCTACCGTCCTACCGGTACTACCAGGTACTACATGTACCTACTTAGGTATATGGAGTGAAGTAAATTTTTCCTGATGCAGAAGGATATGCTAGGATTCGGAACCGGCAACCCGGCGGGTTGGTGGTGGCTGGACATCTGGCGTCGATCGACGAGGACACTGTCGCAAGTAGTAGTAGTAGTAATAGGCTGGCAACCGCTATGCCGTGTCGCAATCATACTCCCCACCAGTGGCCGCTTCGGGTGTTTGCTCGTGTTGACACACCCTTCGGGCTTTTGCGACCGAGTGTGTCAACACGAGCAAACACCCGAAGCGGCCACTGGTGGGGAGTATGTCTCCGGCCAGGCGTCCCTAAGGTACGACCATCATACACATGCTCGCCACAGCGAAGTAATCTGACTATCTGATAGTGGTAACTGTCGCTTTCGGTGATGTTAAGGTGTATATTGAGACTGGTAACGGGCTTGAGAGAACCGAGACAGAGTAATCGAGAAACTTGAAGGACGATCGACAGAACGGTTGGCATGGGCATTACACAAGCATATAAAGCGGAACGGGAATGACTGCGATACCTTGGTGGCGAGGCGTGTAGAAGGGCTTCAAAAAGAGCCGAAATAAGGATCATCATCAACTATCCAAGCAGCGAAATCGTGTGCAAAATTCTCCCGAACGATTTCCCAGCCGTTCGGCGTGTCCGGAGAAGACTTGTACTGAACGTTGCAAGGGAATGTAATGCTCCGAAGGTTCTGGCATCGACTACTAGCCTGCCGGAGCAAGTCGTGGTGTTCGTGATCCGTAAGCCATCGCATCGGGATGGGCAACCACCCCAAGTGGCTGTCCCTCGACGAAATCTCTGTGGCTGTGAATTTGAGCTCGACGAGGTGAGGGGCGAATGGCATCAGAGCATCGACGATTGCGGCGCATACAACGGAGAGACTCGTTGTCGGGTCCTCAGAGTCTGTCACGGCTGGCTCCAAGAGGACGAGCGTGAGGGAGCCAATGCGCGGAAAGGCATTTGAGAGATGACGGAGAGCGGTAGGTATGATGGAGTGGAGATGCGGCGCGATTGCCATAGTGAAGCGTCGGTCGTTTGTTAAACATGCGTCGACGGCTAGTTGAATGTCTCTAAGATGCTCCTCCGAGTCCCACACGCTCAGAGACACGTCCAATACTGGGCACAGCCGGATGTCGGAGAGTTCTGAACCAGACCAGTCCACAAGTTCGAAGACTGAGTACCCAGAGTTCTGAAAATGAGCGAAACGGGGTAAGTATCCTCCTCCCCATTCAAGACCGCAGTCTCGATGAGCGAGGCCAAGACACTTCAATGATGTCTTATGAGGAATAATGGCTGAGTAGAAGGCGTCAAGGGATCGTCCTTCCCGAGGGTATGGGTAAACAAGCGATTTGAGTCTAAACGTCCTGGCCGATATAATGGGCAGAAGATGAGAAGACAAAATGTCGTTGGGAACGTCCGCGTCCCACACAGGCACCCTAAGGTCGACGAGGTTGACCATCTGGGCCAACGCGTCGCGATATGCCTTCGACATTTTGTTAAAGTGTTGGATGCGGACCTCTCTGGCAGTGTAATCGACAGGATCGCGCAGGCAGGTGACGAAGAAGGACCGGACAAGCGAAGCTTTCCCACGCGTAGCGAGAGCGTGGAGTAATTCGAGAACACGGTTGTCGTCGGTGTCAACTGCCCCGAGAGCGATGGCACCATATAGAACGGCCTCGCATGGTCTGTTCCACATGCTGTGGACGCGAGAGAGAGACGCCAGATCGCCCCGTTCGCACTGCAGGGCGATTTCGCGCCGCATCTCGACGGGCAGATTCTGGAATCATCCCTAAGCACATGCGCTACGATACCAGACACCCGCGTACCAGTGCGCCGTCAAGTACGATAGCCATAGGTTACGGCAGGTGAATAGGGAAGTGGGGATGAGATCGCGCCCAACTTTGAACGTGGTCGAAGGCAAGCAACACAGCTCCCGAATCAATGCTTCTTCAATGCTTCCGACGACAGCTTCCGACCGGGGAAGAAAGGGTTCATCTCGTTGTTGGTTATCGCACCCTCTACAGAAGTATGAGGGGTTGCACTCTACAGTGGCAACGGATTGCACGCGCGATCCTTGAGCATAGCTACTGATGATGCAGGAACATGCCTCTATATAGTTCTTCTTTGTGCCCTTCTGTTACAGTGTAGATGCCTTCGTGAGGCAGGCAGTCTGATCGGGTCTTGTACATCGCAATGAAGAACTAGCAACATTCAACCTACGGCTTCAAACACTTTCGCACGTTCTTAATGTTGCTCTGGGACGATCTTCCGAATGACCTCGGCACACATCGAAACCTCGTCGGCGGGTTCAACCTCTATAGTGATCCCGCTGCGCGTCGTGGAGCCCGCGGGGTCTTCTTGGAGGGCCAGACGCGTCGTAGAGCGCGTCGACGGCCACGTGGGCGAGTGCGCGAGCTTGTGCGCGTTGGGGTTTTGCGAACGGACGAACGACAGCCAGTACGCGATAAGCTGGACAGGGCGGTTGGCATATGTGCGCAGTATGCATCGGAAGACGTACCTCTTCGCTGAACGCAGTCTCAACAGCGTTAAGCTCCGTGAACTCAGTTGTACCGTTTAACCTGCGAGCAACTGAGCGGCACGAAAGGAATATTCATGAGGCTAACCCAGTATTGGTACCTAGGACATCAGAGTTGACGCGAAATAACGGCGCGGTGAAGTCTCTCACCTTCAAACATCATCCAGTTCTCTGCCGCGTGCGCAATGTTTGTTGGCTGCTGTAGAGTCGGATTAGGCTGGTTGTAGCGATACACATAGACGGTCTCGTGCTGGCTGATCGCCTTCACGAAAATGTCCCTCTACGTCAAAGAGTACTAGTATGAGTCTTGGCGCGCACATCAGAAGGAGTTCGACTCACGGCGCATCGAATGGAGCTGCCTCCGGTGACGGTCTGTACGACGAATGGGTCGGAATAATTTGAGGCAGGGAAAGCGTGTTCGAGGTCCGTAATGTCGCCTTCTGTCACCTGCGGGAAGAAGGTTTTCAGACCGAGCGCAATCGTAGCGCCGAAGACGAGAGTATCGTTTGTCGTGGCCCTATCCCTCTGTAAGCGTACGCCTACCATCCGAAGGGTCCACGTACCCAACGATGACGGGAACTCGTTTGAACTTGCCTCGCAAGAGGAGCGTCGACGGGATGTCACGGATGATCTTGCCATCAATGACCGGGGTCCAGGACTTGTACGGGGTGTCATACGACGTCCAGGCGTCCTGTGCGGGTGCTATGGCGGTCAGAGACGCCTTTCTCAAGCAAGCCATCTGAGCAACCGGCCCTCCAGTGGCGCATCCAGCGCGACGAGCAAACTCCTGGAACTGCTCCTGCGCGTGACTTCAGCTCTGCGCCAAACACATAGACCGTTTTGATACGCACTCGTTTCTGTTCCAGAGTAGGGATAGCGTGCCGAAAGACACTTTGTGCGATGACTCCACGGAAGAGCGACGGCTGCTCGTTTGCGACAAGGTGCAACTCGGCAGATGATGCGCCCGCGCTGTGGCCGTCGATGGTCACACGGGAGGGGTCGCCACCGAAGGCACGGATGTTCTTCTGAACCCATCGGAGAGCTTCTACCTGGTCGAGGAAACCGACGTTCAGGTCGCCAACGGCAGGGTCCGCGAGCTCTGGGGTTGCGAGAAAACCAATAGCGGATAAGCGGTAATACACAGAAAGGACGACGACGTTGGGATCTTGTTGCACCCAGTGGGTGAACGGCCAGTTGACGGGATTTCCCGATATGTATGCCTTAGCGACATGTCACGGTGAGGAGGCGAACGAACGTGTTGTTGAGAGGGGGACTCACGCCACCCTAGGTATCGTCAGTACAGACTGTATTACAAACTGTGGAGGGTTGGTTCACTTACGTGAATGTATACAAGGACGGGCACTGTCGCCGGGAGCTGGGTCAATGCGGGGATGAGAGAGCCCAGGTCGCGACGCACAGTTACTACGCGCGGTTGCGTTCGCTGGCGCGTAAATGTTGACCTTGAGGCAGTCTTCGCTACCAGCTCCGCCTGCATCGCCTGCACCAGTACCTCCCTGGACGCATGGTAGCGGTGGTGACGTCGCGTCGATGACTTTCGTAGGGGCAGAGTGCAAACATGTCACGGGGCGAGGAGCCCGCCAGCGCAGGTTCCCTACAGGTGCCTGGGCATACGGTACCCCGTAAAATACGGTGACGTCGCGCGCCGAAGTGTTGCCTTGGAAGATATTCCGTCCAAGCTGGACCGTCCCCGGTCTGGCGGTGACAAAAGTGGGCACGACAATTGCCCAGGCGAGCGCAGACACGACTAAACCGAGGACAAGCATAGTGGTGCCTACGAGAGCCGCTGAGATGCGCTGGGGTTCGATGGCTTCTGGGAACTGGAAGTCGTAGCCCGCATTATATGAGATACTGTCGAGAACATGTCAACACTTGGTGATGTGGCGGTGGCTGACGTTTGGATCTCCAATGTGTGCGAAAGAAGGCTCCTCCTCGACGCCTGGGGACTGTTCGATTCCGTGACTTTCGACTTAGGGCCTAACACTGGCCAAACAGCATGCTTAGGCCCATACGACGCCTCCACCCCATAAATTTCAGTCAGTCATCTCGATTTCAAGCCGTTAACTGCAAGGGGTCTATGCGGCGGTGTACGCAACTGGAAGCGAGCTCATCGTGCTATGAGGACTACTGTAGCAGATGGATGGGAGGCATCCTCGCGAGAACTGAATGCTCGTCTCGGAGTCGCGGTCCTACCTTTTCCTGGAGTACCTGCCGCAGGAATCAACGCTCCGCTTCGGGTTAAGTGTTCGGATGTTCTTTGGGATCCGCGGTACGGCAAGTGAAGGAGGAAGAGGGTCCATCGTTGAGCGGGGGAGCGCCTCGCATAGTGCTATCTTCACTGTCAACGCTGTGCCGCGCTCCATATGAGCGGCGTAGCTACAAAGTCGTCAGCTCCACGGCGAGCAATTGCAAGAATAGAAGTTAGGGCCGCTCACGATGACTGTGGCCGGTGCCTGGGTAAGCGAATGTGAAGCAGGTGCTGACGATTATCTTGAGTCTCCGTCGCGATCGTCCCCCTACCTAGGCACGCTGCTAATGCACTAATGCCTGCGCAGTGGTGGCGGTGTGGTGAGATCGGCTTCCACGACTTCGGCATTCTTCTCCTTGAGGGCTGTGAGGGAGCGTGAGTCAAGTCGCATACATAGCGGCTGAGGACCAGATACGCACCTTGCGCTGCCGGGGACGTCGCGTTGCGCGTCACAGCGCGAACCGCAAACGTGCCGTCCTCGAGGAGGTATTTCGCAACGGAGCCTCCAGCAGCACCGGTGGCGCCGAAAACGACGATGAGCTTCTTGCTAGACATGAGGCAGGAGAGTTTCTACTGTCTCGAGGCGGGCATGTCCTCTGCTTACATACGTACCGGGTAATCGACTCGGATTCGCCCATAAGATGCTGACACGTTTGTTGAATCCGTGAAGGACCGTCCAACGTCGCAACGACATTGCGCTTACGTGCGCCGTTGATTCCATTTCGCTGACTGGCCGCGAAGTCTCCTCGGCATTCGAATTTCCTTCGTGTTGAATCGCTCCTTTTCGAAAGCCCGCCGCAATACAGGTAGCTACGGGGTTCGGGAGACTGTCTTTCGTACTCTGGCGTACTGTAGGCACCAAAGGGAGGTCCACAGACGGGGAGGAAACCAGCGTGCGAAGAAGCTCAACCATAGACGGGATGCGCAGGTGGATAAGCATTGATACGCCCCGCGGCGCGGTGGACGCGCACGCGCACAATGGATCTCGGCAGGCTATTTAATTGTGCAGCCATGAGCAAATGCGTAAGGAGTTCACATAGAGACGTACTAAGGCAGTAGATTGCACATGATCCATGAGTAGCCGTGAGTGGGGGCGTAAAGGAGATTATGCAGACGTGAATCGACAGTCGTGACTCGTCGAGAACGAAGCCGAGAAACAATGCTCACGCGGCCTACGTTCCGACGATGTATATCTCATACCATCGGACACTGTGCGGTGAGTGGCATTCTTTCGAGACAGCGCAATTCCCTCGTTGTCGCAATCTGCCCCTTCTGTGGGTAATCGCTGTGGGCGAGCTTTTGAACAGAAAAGCGTTGAAGAAGTCCGAGTTCAAGTGGGCATTACAAGAGACGCAGGTATATCTGGGATGAAGACTCGTGCGGAACGGCAGCGCTGGACGCGATGGTAGAAGGGGAAGAGACGGTAAGCGCTCGTGTCGAACTCAGACTCTCAGGTAGTACCCCGCCCTTTCATATCCACTGACTTTGGACTAATTTCTATATTCAGTTTCGGACTAACGAAGGTTACTTGAGCCTTGTTGTCCGTGTTCCAGGAATTTCGAGTTCCGTCGACAATCGGAAGCACTCCTTTTCCTCCGCGATTGACTTGCAGCGCCTTTGAACAATGCGTGCGCGTACATCTCTTGCGTCCTGGCTCTTCCTCTTCCCCACCCCACAACCAACTCGCTCGCACAACCACTGAGCGAAAACCATGTCTTGCACTCTCTCCGTCGCCGCGCGAGACGACGTCGTCATACTCCCAGATCTTAAAGCGCTCGACAAAAGTCAGCACGGCCAGCTCGAAGCCCTCTGGAACCGTCTGCGCATCACCAGCGTCGATGCAGCGCAATATTCGGCGGGCACAGTTTGGGACTTCGCCAGCAGCAATAACTGCCTTTACTTCGCCTGCCTTGTGAAATGTGGCGACAACGAGCCGCTCGTCACTACTTCAAGGTCGCCGTTCAGTCCTGTAGACTCGAGCTGGGCGGCGCCCACGAGTCTCGGAATCGATCCCTCTTACTCGGGAAAGTCTTCTGTGGCAGGGGTGCGTGGAACCTGTGCCGCAGCCCTGGACGAACTGCGCCGCCGCACGTTTTCCTTTCGTCTTCCCTCCGAAACGAAGGGTGAACCGGGTAACGTCCTCGTCGATTTGGGTCTGTTAGGCGACCTCGTCAAGGCGGGTACTGCTACTGTCTTCAGTGACGGCAGAGACAGCCTGTGCGGTATCTACCTTTTCCAGAATGCGCTTCTCTTCGTCTTCCAGGACACCGCGGGCGCGCTCTTCGTCCACCGTATCGCACTGTCCCGCGTCGTTGCATCATCCCAACAATCGCAAGGGTCACGCGCCGTCGACGTTGTGGTTGGCGACGAACGCAATGCACGTCAGGTCGTGTACTCTTTCGTTGTCGACAGCGACGACCAAGTCAAAGCCTGGGGCGACGCTATAGATATCACCATTGCCGCCGTCCACAAGCGTGACGTTGCACTCGACGCGACGCTCCAGGCGCTCGCAGACGCATCCGACGATAGCGTCACTCGCGCAGAACCCGCGTCGACAAGCGCGCTGCAAGCGATCGTCTTCCTCGCGCCATCCGCGAGTGGCGAGCAGGAAGTCAACATCGGCGTCTGCGTCGCCCGCGAAAGCGAAGGACACGGTCTCGGGACGTACCTCATCTCGCACGCCCTGAGCCTTGCGTTCGACACTCTGGCCATCCACCGCGTCCAAGCGCGCGTCATGCACCCCATCCGTCTGTCCGACGCATCGCTTGGTATCCGCGCGAAGGACGCATTCATTCGTTGGGGTTTCACCGATGAGTGTCGGCGCCGGCGCGGACTCATGCATCCACTCGAGAAGGTCTGGACAGACGAGACTATTCTCGGGGTGCTTGATAGCGATTGGGTGGTACGGGATAGCATTCGCCCAGCACCGCAGACGCTCTGGGATGAGATGTTCACGCGCCATCAGCGCGAGCGCGAGAGCCTCTTGCAGTGGGAGGGTGGCACCGCGACGTTGAAGCGGACGAAGAGTATGGTAGGTAGGTAGGTAGATACAGCGGTCAGAGGTCCTGTACAGAAACGCCGCGCTTCGGGCTCGCGGTAAGGCTCCGGCAGTCCGTGTTGAACGGCGCTCCCGTCCTGATACAGATATCAGCTCACCGGCCCGGTACCAACCCTCCCACCCTAATGCGGCTTCCTTTCTGCGTCCTCGTTATCCTTCTCCCTCGCCTCCGAGCTGAGTTCCCAAACGCCTTCGTTCCTCGGGCCACCGCACTGGCCGTGCAGGCGGGCAGGACGGGTAAAACGCAGGAAAAATTGTAAAAACCTGCGTGTCCCGCGCCGGTCCTCCGGCGCGACACTCCACTCCCCGTCCGCCATGCGGGGCCCTCGGTCGTCGTAGTCCGGGCTCAGGACATCGCCAGCAAGGTCGTCGGGGAAAGTCGGATGGCCATCCGGCAGCGCGCATCTGCGCCGCGCGTGTCGGCAATGTCAAGATGTGTCGTCGTCGTCGTCTACGTCACTCGCGTCGATGTTGTGCGACTCGACGTCGCGTTTTGTCGGAATCTTCATAGGGGTGCGGCTGTACGCCGCCAGCGTCTGGACGGCGTGGAAACCCAGTACCTCTGCGCCAGTTTCGGATGCGCAGAGGTAGTGGAACAGATCGGAGTGCGCCATGGTGCGCAGTGTCTGGAGGTCCGCGGTGCCGCCCAGGTGAGTGACTCGCGCCCAGAAAGACCGTCTGCTCGCCACTAAGTCGTCGGAGGATCTGCACACAAACAGAGCGTGAAGTGTGTCCTCCAAGTCCTGGTTGCAGAACCGACACAGGCGCATCGCTCGGGGAATGTCATAAGTACGTCCATTACGCCAGCGGAGACGCTCGACTGCGAGTGGGTGATCTGAAAGCAAAAGTTTTGTCAGTGCAACCCGCAGTTCTCGACTGGCGACACGCAGGTAGTCGCGGAACGCCATAGCTGGTGGTCGGCGCGTGTCCCCATTGCGGTAGTTGGCGCGCGTTTGGAGCAAATCCAGTTTCGAGGACTCAGCGATCTCCAGAGCGGACGCTGAGTGGATCGCTGTATTCAGGCGGGCGATGAGGTGCGTCACCGCCGCAGCATCCCAGTTTGCCGGGACAGTGACCCGCAATGCTTGCAGGTCGTCTTCGAGCTTCGACATCCAGCCCTTGCGCCCCGCGGCGTGCAGTACTACGAGCTCTTTAGCTGCGGAGTGGGCGAGGTGAGAGTCGGGTAGTGACAGGCAGTGCTGCAAGTACTCGAGCTGCAGCTCCAGACGTCGCCATCGGATTGGAGCCAGGCCGGTCTCGGAGAAGAGCACACAGCGCTGTGACCGGGTCTGTAACCCAAGCAGTCTCCGTAGATAGTAATGTTGAACATCCTGGAGCTTTCCAAGTTGTGTCGTCGTCCCCGTTCCCGTCACCTCGCATCCCCAAGTCAGGTGGGGGTATGGAGACGGTCCGGGATTTCAAGGCGGTCGACGACTCGAATACTGCGCTCCCCAGCACGAGCGCGGTCGAGGCCGCACCATTCCCTAAGGAAGAACCTATGCTCGACGACGACGATGGCGCCAACTCTTTGCCACCATCGTCCGTCGTCGACTCGGCTTCCAGCTGGGACGCTGTATCCCAAACGTCCATCGACTCCGTGACCAAGCGAGTCGAGAAATGGAGCGCGCTGCAGGAAGTGGCAGCGGCGGACGACGCTGCTGATGAGGACGCGTCGTGGGACGACTTTCAAGGGGATGATGACGACGACGCGATGGAAGAGGATGATGCCGAGAAGTGAGGACTCGCAAGAAAGTCTGTATGTGTGTTCTTGCTCAAATATGCAATATGCATGAACGGTACCTCCGCTGTCTATAGAGGCTGAGTAAAAACGTGCAATCCTGATCTTCGAAGATTCCGAGTTGAAATACTACGAGCGCGGTCGCCTGCAGGCTGCCCTGGGTCATAAAAGCGCTGGTGGGCTCTGAACGGGTAGGTGGATGGTGAGACTACTAGTATTATTACCTATATGATATACTAGTATATGCGGGATGCGTGAGGACGAGTTCTGGTCGGCGCTTGCCTTCTGACACTTCCTTCTTGACCTCCAACCTAACCCAGTCGGCATGCGCAACGGCGCCAGCATATGGATCGCAAGCGTCGCTATACTTGTGTCCTCCTGGCTGCTCCCTGCGACGTATAATGAGCCTATAAAATGCCTCGGGAATCGCGTCTTGCTGCTCACCGCCCATCCCGACGACGAATGCATGTTCTTCGCGCCAACTGTGCTAGCCTTGACCGACTCTGCCGATGTGGATCTCTACTCGCTTTGCTTGAGTACTGGCGACGCCGACGGACTCGGCAAAGAACGCGTTCGTGAGCTTGCGGCCAGTCTCGGGATTCTCGGGATTCCGTCGAACCAGTCGCAAGTTCTGGACCTCCTGTATGTACCATTTCTTACGACCACCAGTTCTAAACCTTTTCTGCAGAGACTTGCGCGACGACATAGCGAAGCCGTGGAACCACCACGTCATCGCTGCCGTCGTGCAGCGATACGTCCACGAGCATCGGATAGACACCGTGCGTGTGCGCCCAGACGTACTGCACTACAGCTCATTCCCTTGCCAGATATTGACATTCGATGCGCAAGGCGTCTCCTCCCATCCTAATCACGCGTCCTTACCTCACGGCGCGCGTTTGGTCCAGGGTGTGCGAGTTGCGACACTTCACACCGTCCCGCTCTGGGTGAAGTACCAGGCATCTCTACCAGCTCTGTTACACAAGAGCGGCATCTTGCGCTTCCTGCCGTCGTTACCTGCGTCTCATGGGACGTACAGCGCTACAGCGGCGCAATATCTTCGCGCCGTGCAGGCGATGCAGGCGCATAGCACGCAGATGGTCTGGTTTCGGTGGTTGTATATCACCTTCTCGCGTTACATGTGGACGAACGATTGGACTTGCATACAATGATCCACAATCATTCATGCTGCCGCGACGATGCGAGCTGCGTTTGGCTTCGCGTACTGCTGTGAATCATGGGCGCATGACGAGCGAGCTCGCGACACCACGGAATCAAAGCATTTACATTGCGGCTGGGGGTCTCGACACTGCAACGGTACGTGTCGAGATCGAGTTATGAAGCTTTCTCGTGATTTACCGACACTGAGCAGTTGCTTCATCAGTGGTGGACAATACTGCACGTAATCACTGACTGTTCAGTATCTCGGACCACGCATAAGATGGGAACCCTATGTCGTCACATGGTTTATTAATCACGCGTGGCTGAGGAGCGTGGTCCCATTATTTGCGTCCGGTCGAGGTATATATGGACGGTTGTCGTGTTGAAAGTGTCCTCAACCCCTTTCACTCCCGTATTTCGCCGCCCTCATTCGCCACGACTATTATGCCTGCTCACGCCGACAGTGCTGCTCGTAAGTACACTACTGACCTCATTGCAGAGCACAATGTACCACAGCCAGGTCTACCTCACAAAGACGCAGCTGCAGAGCATCCGCACAACTTGAACAAGGAGGGTGCATCGCCTGTTGCCGTCCTTTGTCCTCCGCGCGACCATTGTGCATTAGGTCGACCTCACGGACAGTCAAGCGCCCTGCGGGCTGCTACAGACCGTACTACTGCGCAGAGATACGAGCCTTACGTATACGGGACTCCTCGGGCTAGCCGCAAGCCCCGCGATGCTGGAGAAAGCCGTCGTTCGAGCTGTTTAACTCAAATACGATCCGCCCAGGCGGACAATCCGCTTGTACCTCAACGCATCCTGCCTCTCACACGTCCCGACAGGCGTATGTACGCGGAGCCAAAGACAAAGTACCCGATCAGTGGTCCCGCGCCGTTCGGTAAGGCTCTGTACTGCGAGGAATGCTTCCAGACAAAGAGTCCGAGGGTTGTATTCTGGCTCGACCAAGAGGGACTGAACCGGCACAAGCGTTCCACCCATAATCGAGAACGCCAGAAGGATCCGTTGTGCATCTTCTGCAAGACATGGTCGAGCTTGAAAACTCGCGCGGATATCTACAAGGACCATCGAAAGGAGATACTCAAGGACGGAAGGCCGCAGTGCCCTGTATTCACCGAGTTGCGTGCCACCCCTGGGATGGTTGCAGAGTTCTTGACGAAGAATGGATATACTCGGGACCATTGGCAGCTCCAGTCGAAGGAGAAGTGGGATACCATGTAGCCAGCAACTATACCTTGTACTATGCTCATATGATTATGTCCCATCTCAATGAGTCACTGCATAGGGTCCTATATCGGATCGTCGGGCCAATTCACCGAACCGTCAGGTTGTCTGGCAAATCCCGCACCTCTTCTTCCTTGACGCGCGCTTGCACCTAGCGCGCCGCCACCCCAACTGGAACTTCTAGGGGCCAAACGAAAACTAACGACTGGAACGATATGTCTACGACTTACATCCACTACAAGCCCCCATCGTCCCTTCCTTCGGACTACTCCATCCTGGCGCGATACAACGCTCACAACGACGCGGCACACGACCAGCCAGATGAGCTGACTTCGCAAGTCGACGAGGATGGTAAGGCCTCTCTTTCTCCTCGGCGCGTACCTGAAGCGC
>KV425974.1:15053-155961 GCA_001632375.1 Exidia glandulosa HHB12029
CTCTTCGTCGTTCAGTTGTGGATCCTGCGGCGCGTCGCCGCGTTGCATGTCGCGCTTTCCTAGGCTATCTCGCGCGCGAGCGCGCACGCGAGACAGGCCCAGTGGAGGAGCTCGTCACCAGACGGTCGCCCGAGTTCGAACGCGTGTTTCTTCTCTCTCTTTTGTCTCGCATGGACTCTCTAGATACGTAGGTTTCTCCCTCTCTCCCTTTCCGTCGTCGCTCGCGTCCGATACGTCTCGCATGTCCTCGCTCGCGTCATACCCGGCTTCGGCTTCTCGGTTTCGTTTCCACATGACTCGCACCGCCCCGCTTGTTGCTTCGCATGGCTCGCCTCGATTGTTCTGATTGATTCCCACGTCCTGACTCCTCTCGCTCCTTCGGTTCCTGTCTCGCATCGCTTATATACCTCTCGGTCGCGTCTCATGTACACTAGATTCGATCTGGTCTATACCACCATGTGACGTGCACTCGCCTCTCCCTCTACCCGCTGAGCGCCCACGTCTGGCGGGATCCGTGGTGTTTCTGACATATATGGTTGCATCTTTCGCACCTCAGACGGGTGTTGACCCAGGCATCACCCTCACGGGCACGACTACTTACGACTCGCCTCGGGTCCGCTTAGAGATGTGGAGACTGGGCTGAGGGTCGACTTCGCGAGTCCCCTCACGACAGCCCAGGCCCACTGCCTTGGAGTGACGGTCAGCGTCCTGAACCATCCCTCGGTATCTCTCGTCTGCCTCCCATCGGCTGCGCTGTGTCTCTCACCAGCCCTCACACCATGGGACTCACGCCGAGAGAGTCTTTGGGTATAGTGATTCGTGGATGGTTCTCTCCCGCAGGTTATCCATATAGGTCCTTATACGGCTGGCCACAACACAGAGGTTGACTGCGTATACCCACTCCCCACCTGGAGTACCAGTTGCGGCAGCGCAGCAGGGGCGCATGGTGAGTCACAGACCAATGACCCATATGGAAGCACTACCGGCTTGGACACATGTCCCACTCGACTATCAAGACGCTCATGATGAAGTTTTGGCTCCGCAACCGCACCCCAACGAAATGCAGCAGACCAAGGACACCAATTGAGGTGGGGACCGGCGAGAAGACCGACCTCTCGCGTGCACACCAGTTCGGCTACACGGTCTGTGTGGGCGTCAAGGACGGCTCAAAGCTCCAGTTGTGCGCTGTTGAGTGACTTTGGCTTGGACCAAGTGTGGAAACTGCGGACGGCCACAAGGTGTACTGGAAATCGAATACAAACAAGGTCACCATCAAGCGCAATGTTCACTTTAAACAGGGTGTACCGCTTCCCAGTGAGCTAAGGAAACAGGGGGAGCAGGTGGAGATTTCAGAGGATCATATTACCAGCATGCCAACACCAACCAAAACCGACGCACAACACGACACTGCAGTATCAGACAGTGCTCCAGAGGTGGTTCGCTCTGGAGCAGACCATCAGCCCGACATCCACAGTGCTGAGGGGGAGCCAGTAGCAGACACACCGGATACCCGCATATTGCACGAGGTTGATTTCACTGCCACAGATATCGACCCAGATGACCCGACACGTGTGCCAATGACCAACCTAGACGGTTCACACACGAGTGCAAGCCTAGCTTATGTGTTGAGGTCTTGCAGAGGGGTGATATTGTTGCAAGCCATTACAGCAAGCGTGACCCGAAGTTTCCAGTCAAGATCACCAAATCGTTCAACCAGCTAATGGGAAAGGGAGTCCCCTTTCAATGGATGGACACAGGACGAGGAACATTCAGCACACTCCGGCACGCATTGGGCAACGATATTACATTCCCCTTACCCCGCGAAGGTGTTCCGTTCCGAATGGAGACCAACACCTCCGATTATGCTGCCATTAGGGGAGTCCTCCACCAAGTCATTGACGGCACGTCACAACCAGTCGCTTTTTTCAGCAAAAGCTTTCTATTATGGAAGTAAACATGCTCCAAGTTGTGCTCTATTACGGTGTCGATTTGACTATAGTATGTGGCTGTGCAGAAAAATACCTTGGCATCAAATTCCGGTCACTTTCAAACTCATAAACTGGAGCATCGGCGCACTATTTCCATTTTAGGAAATTTTCAGGCACGAGAATGCCGCCATTGAATAGCCACTGTTAAACGGAGCATTTTGGTATATAACATGTACAATATCCGATCACAGCTTAAGCTGTGACAGTTAGAAAGATAATCTGCAGTGTCGCAAGATTTTGGCCAAGTCCCTCAAAAAATGATTTGTGGGGGCTATAGATAGCACACATATGGATCAACTTCTAACTCCTCATTAGCTTAGTTGTATAGTATAGGTTTGGTATTGGCAAGGTTGTCGGTTCAACTCTCTGGTGCAGCTGACTTTTGGCATTTAATTTCTTGCCCACCCTTTAGAATTCTTGCCCTTAGAAATCTTGCCCTCTCAAGAAATCTTGCCCTGCCAGATCTTGACCTCGTGGCTCACATTTCTTGACCTCTGTTCTGAGATTTCTTGGCCTGTACCAGCGCATTTCTTGGCCGGTACCGGCCCATTTCTTGCACTGATTATATGGAATTCCGAGTCACCCGGTTAGGCCAACATGTGAGAGAGACTGAGGAGTCATGAGGGTGTCATAGAGGAGTCATGAGAGCGCATGGGAATGCGCTGGAAGAACCGAGAACTCGTAGGGAGTCCTGGTTGCAAGTAAGGAATACTTTCAACACTCCCCCTCAGCCAGAACTCCCAGGCCAAGGAGAGGGAGGTGGAGCTGGTGCTTGAAGCGCGGTAGAGCTTTGGTTAAAGCATCTGCAGCGTTCAGCTCTGTTGGAACGTAACTGAGATCAACCTCACCTGAGGTAATCTGTTCCCGGATGAAGTGGTGCCTGATGTCGATATGTTTCGAGCGTTGATGGTGTGTGGAGTCCATAGCGAGGTGTATAGCTGAGTTGTTACCACAACGGATTGTGACAGGAAGCTCGGGAGCGTAGCTGAGCTCACCGAGTAAGAGACAGAGCCACAAGAGCTCCTTGCACACGTGGGCGACTGTTGCGGCCAGCCGTATAAGACCTATATGGATAACCCGCGGGAGAGAACCATCCGCGACTCACTACACCTAGAGACCCACACGAGACGCAGCCAGCGGCGCTGAGGCGACAGGGAGGCGTCACCTAACCTACTGGAGGCGTCCGTGTGGTACCGCGGGGTGAAACGGGACGCCGACCGTCACCCCGAGGCAATGGGTCGAGACCTGCTACAAAGGGGACTCGCCAGGTCGACCCTCAGTCTGTATCCCCACGTCTTCAGGCGGACCCGAGGCAAGTCGTGAGTAGTCGTGCCCGTGAGGGCGACGCCTGGTCAACACCCATCCGAGGTGCGAGAGAGAACCCTCGAATGCAACCGTATAGAGGGGGTTGAGAATGCAAAGACTAAGGTACATAGCCACACGGAGCCGAGCTTATATATGGTCCGTCTCAAGTATCTCCCGAGGTTCCCGCTTCTACTCTTGTTGCAGAGTGCGCTCACAGTCGGCCTGGGTGTCGTTGCCGACACCTTCGTGTTATCCGAACGCCTGGCAGTCGTGAGGCTTCCCGGTGAGAGTTCGGGGTGAATCTCGGTATCCCGAGATGCGTGCTGAAAGGGATCGTTGAGGAGCCGACCAGATCCGCAATCGTCTCCAGGCCTTTCGTAGGTCGTACTCGTGAGACGAGACCCGTGGTGCTGTGGGAAAAGGGTCTCGGCGGAACAGCGACAGCGATGTATTCGGCTTCTGTGCTGGAGAGCGCCGTACTAGGTTGCTTCTTTGAGCTCCAGGTGATCGCGCCGTCAGCGAAGAAACAGGCGTACCCTGAGATTGAGCGCCGGTCATCTCGATTTGCAGCCCAGTCCGCATCTGAGAAGACACGAAGGTCAAGTCCTGAGTCACCAAAGTAAGTAATTCCGATGTCAGAGGTACCGATGAGATAGCGCAGGGCGCGCTTTGCAGCGGTCCAATGCGCATGTCCAGGATTGCTGTTAAATTGACTGAGTGTCTGTACAGCGAATGCTATGTCTGGACGCGTAGTAAGCGCAGCGTAGAGCAGTGAACCGATCAGTTCGGCGTACGGAATGGCGCGCATTTTGTCGCGAGCTGTGTCCGATTCCGGACATTGGTCCTTCGTCAGGTGGACATTCGAGTCCAATGGTGTCGTGTCGGTGTTTGCCTGTGTGAGGCGGAAGCGGTCGGCCAGACGTGCAATGTAAGCGCCTTGTGAAATACTGAGTGTGCGGGCATCACGGTCGCGTGAGATTTCGATACCTAGTAGCCACCGCAATGGGCCAGCATCAGGCTCGTCTTTGAGCTCCTGCATTGCCGAGGGTGAGTCTGTAAATAGCGCGAGGTCATCGACATAAACGGCGAGTATTTTGAGCGATCCGCGGCGGGAGCGGACGTACAAACTGTGGTCGGCGTGTGTGCGTGTGAATCCGAGTGAGACGAGGGAAGCGTGGAATGTCTGATTCCAGATGGGACCTGCCTGCTTGAGACGATAGAGGGACTTGAGGAGACGACAGACGCGACCTGAGCCATCGTCATAACCAGGCGGTTGACGCATGTAAATCTCCTCTGAAAGCGTACCATTGAGTGCGCCTTTGACATCCATCTGATGTATTTCCCAATCGTTTGTCGCGGCGAGAGCAAATAGCGTGTGTAAGGTGTCAAATTTGACGACGGGTGCGAAGGTATCTGTGTAGTCGATGCCAGGAATCTGTGAGAGCCCTTGAGCAACGAGGCGAGCCTTCTACTTAGCTAGATTCCCGTGTTCATCCGTCTTAACCTTATATGCCCACTTGCTGTCAATGATATGCCGTCCAGGTGGCGGTGAGACGAGTTCCCAAGAGCCAAGAGAGTGCAATTGAGCAATTTCGGTGTCCATTGCTGTCTGCCACTCAGCAGCGGCTGCCGATGCGAGAGCTTGACTGTGAGAGCGTGGCTCTGCAGCTGTAAATGCCATTAGCGCGATGTCTCCTATGAGAGCAGTCTCATTCTCATGCACAGCCTGAACTGTGTGTCGCGGGAGAGGAGGAATCTTGAAGCCTCGGGCATCAGGATTGCCGAGCTTATGGTAATCCGTAGGACCACGTTCGGCGTCAATCTTAGCAATGCGGGTGCTCTGCCACGCTGGTGCTGGAGGCACCGGTACTGTGCACTGTATTTCGAATTTTCGCACTGTTGAAGGTGCGGGCTTGTCGGGAGCCGAGTTTGAGCGTGCACGTATCTCGTATTGTGTCTGTGAAGACACTGGTTCGGGAGTGAGCGCGCACGGCGGCTGCGGCGGAATGTACATAGGAGGAGAGGTGACTTGTGGATTGGAAGATTGTGCGGGCGGCACAGATATCTCCCCCTCAATGGGAAAGTCGTCATCGTCCTGCGAAGCGCGCGAGCTTTGCCGCGGAAAGGTAACGTCGCGAGAGATCTGGATCTTGCGCGTCACCTTGTTGAATAGCGGAAGGCCTTGGCGTTGTCGGAAACGCCAGTGAAGACATGTTCTTCGGCCTGTAGCTTGTTACAGCGCTGTTTCGGGATGTGAATGAAACAGGGCGTACCGAACTCGTGTAACGACAAGAAGTCCGGCTTGCGGCCTGTGAGTGTTACGGCACACGAGCTGCCGCTCTTGCCGAAAGGGTTATCGCCTCAGAGTTCCCACCTTTTTGCCCAAGCAAGAGTGCCGTTGGCGGACCCTGGCGGTGGACTTCTACGGATCACTCTTTCGGACGTGATCCGATTGCCCGTTTCCCTCCTTCACTCCGTTCTTCACCCCGCATTCCGCCCCGCTGGCGACGTGCACTTGCCACCCGCACCTCCGCCCAAGGGCCCCTACAACCTCGGACCTCCGCATGGAAGAGACACCGATGGAGGACAGCCCACCGCGAGGGTCAGCACACGTCGTCCTCGCCCGCTTTGAACAGCCCCCATCTCCCAGACCTGCAGACGTACCCGGGCGCGCAGAAGGCGAGCCAGTGGCTCGCACGGCGAATGCCATCGAGATCAACGCCGAGGTCGCCAGGATGCTCGCCGAGCCCATCGAGTTACGGCTCCCACGGCTGGCAACCCCTCCTCCTCGGAATCCCCCTGGCCAACTCGACCCTCAGGTCGTGAGGATGGTCCGGGCCTATGTTGAAAACTATCGCGAACTCCTTGAGATCCGCAGCAGCGTCCGCGACACGCAACGCAAGCTCAGGGAGATCCTGGCTTGGCTCGTGGAGTTTGAAGCAGCCAACGCACGCGAGATCGCATGGATCGAGGGTCTATAGGATCCCATGGCAATCGTCTCGTATACCCCGTCTAGGGCTCTCCCTTAAATCTTGAAGTCGCTGCGCGGACACTCGCTCTCTCTCTCTCTTTTGGGTATGTGCCTTTCGTTCCCTCCACGCGCCCCGGTGATCTCCTTGTGTTCGGTACCGACTGACTCATGTCGCTCCTTTATTGTGATCCGTCTCTCGTCTCTTGGACTCCGCCCGGTCGTATATAGATTGCATCTCAATACCCATGTACTTTAGATTCGATCTCCTGCCGTATACCACCATGTTGTGCGGACTCGGTCTCCTCGGCCCACCTCCTCCTCTCTGAGTGTCCTCCCACCGAGGCATATGTGTGGTGCCATGACAGTGAGTGCCTCGTACGGTGTGATGGACTTGGGGAGGGCGCGGGTTGGACAGCGGTTCTTGAGGTAAGCCGCATATCCGATGGCCTCCGTCCAAAGCGAGCCGGGAAGGTCGTACGCAAAGAGCATAGCGCGGGCACGCTCGACGAGTGTGCAGTTGAGGCGTTCGGCAATGCCATTCTGGGACGGCAAGTAGGGTGCGGTTGTTTCGCGTTTTATCCCGCAGTCAGCAAGATACTTGTCGAAAGCCTTGTTCACGTACTCACCACCGTTGTCCGTTCGAAGAATCTTGATGTCGCAGCCCGTTTGCGTCTTGAGAAAGTCGCGGTATTGCTTGAATTTTGCGAGGGCCTGATCCTTCGTCGGCGCGTAGTACAGAATTGTGTGTTGAGTCTTGAGGTCCGTAAACAGATAGAAGTACTTGTCGCGATTGAGCGACGCGATGGGAGCGGGTCCCCAGACGTCTGAAACGATGACGTCGCCGATATCTGCGATTTCGGTGAGTGAATTGTGCGGGAATGGTGCGATGTGCGCCTTCGCTTTGATGCAAGGTACACAATGCGGCGACGGCGGTGATGACGTATTGACATCCATGTTGACGGCGAGCTGCTTCGAATACAGCATCTTGATTGCATCGTGGTGTGCATGACCAAGTATACGGTGCCATTCGTCCCAAGTGCGGCGCGAAGCTGCAGCAAAGGGTGTTCAGGAGTGGGTGCGTGTGCAACATCGGTCAAAGAAGCGGGCTGCGCATCCATAAGGTAAAGGTTCAGAACCTTTGAACCTGACACGAATGGCGTACCTGACTTGTCGTAGAATGTAATTGTCGACGAAGTGCCTTTAAACGAGTTGCCGGCGGTGGTCAGGCGCGAGAGCGAAAGGAGGTTGTACGGGCTCTGCGGCGCGTGATAAACATCCTTGAGCGTGCAATTGCGAGCGACGCCGTCGTGAACAAACCGAATAGAAATGTCGCCAATGCCTATGACAGGCAATGACGAGTCGGGCGAGACGCCCCGCATGCTGGTGTCGTGTGCGCGGTAGTTGCGGAACCACGAGCGCTCGCGCGCGACGTGGCACGTAGTCCCGGAATCGGCGAGCCAAGACGCGTGCGGGCGTGCAATAAGAGCGAGAGCATGTGGGTAGACATTGTCGAAAGATGCGAACACCTGCTCGTCGCCAGCGTGTGCAGTGTCGCAAGTGGATGTGGCGGGCGCGCTAGAAGATGATTTGAACTGCTTAGCGCGGCAGTCCTCTGTACGGTGCGTACTGACCTTATGAAATGAGCACCAAGTGCCCGATTTCGACTTGGTCTTGTTCTTCTGGCCAGCGGTGCCAGGTTTTGTAGTCGAAGAGTGGTGTTTGGCGGAGCCGCGTTGCTTATCACGGGCGATCAAAGCAGTGCTGCCGGAATCCGTTCCGGCTTTCCGGCGCTGATCCTCCTCGAGGACGCGTGCAACGATGTCCTTGAACGTCAATGAATGACGTCCGTCTTGAACGAACCGTCAGGTTGGAGAGTGACCTTTATTTGGTACTCTGTGCCGCTCATGCCCTGAATAAAAGTATCCCAGGTCTTCGGGAGTGACGTGAGGAGCGCGCTGATGAGCTCCTTGTTCGTGACAAGACTGCCGAGACGTGTCAGTTCCTCTTCGAGGGTGCGGAGTATCTTGATGTGTGTAGGTACGTCTTCTCCTTCCTCGCACTGAGTGCGGAAGAAGTGGCGACGTGCGTCAACGATGCCAAGGGAACTCTTGGCCTCATTGACGGTCTGTAGAGTATCCCAGACGTCCTTGGCTGATGTACAGGTCAGGGTATGCGTATATTGCGTGTCTGAGACTTGTAGACAGATGACAGCCTTGGCGGAGCGGTCGGCCTTCTTCCAGTCAGTAGCGGCCGGTTCGGGTGAGGACCCGTTGATATGACTCCACAGATCCATATGTTCGAGAATGAGTCCAATCTTCGACTTCCAAATCGTGTAGTTGTCGTTGCTGAGAGGTTCGACATTGCGGTACAACGGAGAGTCGCGTGCTGGCGTGTTAGTAGTGGAAGCCATGTCAATGTGTTGTCAAGGATAGTGGAATTTAGTATATACGGGCTACGACTCTGACCGCTTTATGTACGGGATTCTCCAGATATTTAACCTCAGCCATTTGCACTCGTACTGTGCGGCTGAGACGCGCTACTCGCGCTTGACAGCATTGTCGCTCCGTGGACAAGCCCCGCGCCGCTCCTCTAGCTATAACAGTTCACGATTGTGTAACGGGTTATGTGTATGTATGTATGTAATTACAGTGAGAACTGCGGAAGGGGTTGTTGCGCTGAGAAGCGGTGGAGGACGCTGAGAAGCGGTGGAGGACGCTGAGAAGTGTGACAGTACGCTGTTTTCTGGGTTTGTCGCAATATCAACAAGTACCTGATCAGGTCTGACGCTCTGATCAGACGTGTGGGTGCTGCTTTCAGGCTCGGTCAAGCTTGGTCAGAGCCGTCGGGACTTCGGTCAGGCTCGGCCAGACTCGCTCAGAATCTCAACCTCTGCGTCAGACTCGGTCTGACAGGTGACTGCCCTGACGAGCCCTGATAGAACCGCAGTGAAGGAGGCACAAACAGCGTTCTACGGTGCATTTACTGACACGGAGTGTCTCATGCGAAGGATGGAAGCGCAGGGAAGGTGTGCCGAGGATCCGCGGTTCGTAACACCGCATTGACGTGAGCCTGTCGGCCGCAAATGATGATCTCAACTCTTCTAGATACATGTATACTGCCACTCTAGCTGTCTGTGCTGGTACTTTGATCCAAACGTCGAGGTAGGTGCCTTAATTAGCGGTATCGAGGTCGCACCGCAAACAGCAAACAACTCCACCGTAACGCAGTGGCTCCACGTGAGGCTCCACCCAAACTGGACACCTCGCAGGTCGCTGGTTCAAATCCGTCTTAAGTCCAAAAGTATCCTGAGTGACGAAATCCGTGTGAGCAGTAACTAACATAGTAAGAACAACAACCAGTAAGTAAAAGACCGTAAGTTACAAGTCGAGTAAGAAATTGTAGTAATGGCAAATGAAAGGACCGAAAGGTCCATATAGTTATTGGTGCTGTGGAGCGTAACCTCTGATGTCATATGCACAGACAGCGTCAGACCAGTTCAGACCGGTTCAGACCGGTCAGACTCGGTCAGGCTTTCGGTACCTGATGGAATTGTTATTGGTCTCAGACCCCCTGACCAGAGCGGATTTCCTGAACGGGCCTGAAGCTGCCTTAGCAAAGCTGACCATACCGTATCAGGTACTTGCGGAAATTGCGACATTAGTTACGAGCAGCGGGGCTCATAACCTATAGAAAGTTAGCAGAGGTGCGAGTAATGCGGAACTGATCACACAGTGTTCGGTCGGGTTAGGACGTAGATTCAAGGTGTCTAAGGTGCACTTTATATACATGAGCGTCGAGTCATAATACGGGAGCACAAGAACTACTGTAGCATTTCGACCGTATGTTGCCTGCTGCGGAATCAACGGAAAACACCGCTTTTGAATGGTGAGATGCGGAGCTTAGTCCCGCGATCCGTTGGGATCGCCTCGATGAGAGCTATCAAATGAGGTTGGTCTCATAATTTTATGGTACATAGCGGACCCTATAGAGCATCAGGGTCCTTAACTCCGTGTTAACTCCACTATTAAACACACCTCCGATGTTACATGTTACACGTTTCGGCCGAACATACAGTCGAAATGGTACAGTACCTAGAACATGTGAGAGAGACTGAGGAGTCATGAGGGTGTCATAGAGGAGTCATGAGAGCGCATGGGAATGCGCTGGAAGAACCGAGAACTCGTAGGGAGTCCTGGTTGCAAGTAAGGAATACTTTCAACACTCTCACCCTTGCAACCATCACATACAGAGGATACAGGTCTCCACATTATTTCTCAACCTCATGTAGAAGTAGTACTCAAGCGGATACGATATACAGTACCGGGGGTATTACTGTAGCATTTCGACCGGATGTTCGTGTACGCCTATTTATGTATATTTGTTGGACCTCCCAGCACATGTTCGGTGGGTCGCGTTACATGTTACCAAAATGTATAAGTTATGTTCGGAGGCCGGTGTTACATGTTACAGGAAACATCCGGTCGAAATGGTACAGTATAAGTTCCGCACGAGCACAGGTGCATATACGTTTGCATAACCAGATATAACTAGTTATAAGTAATTAGTTCTAATTACATTACTCATTCCCATTAAATTACGATTCCAAGTAATGGTAACGTAATGGGCCGGGACTCCCGGCCCATTACTGACCGATTTTGATGGTCCCGCGGACCAAGTTATTGGCGTTCACCGTGGGGCCTTTCTGTGCTAGGAACCTTCATACGCTTCCAGCTAATTTCAGAACGATAGACACCTTTTGCGCAAACCGCAATCCGGAAGAAGCCCTGTCAAAACGGAGTCGAAGGAGCCACTTCCATTCAAAACGGCACTGCCGCTGGAGGTAGGCGAAGGCTGGTTGAGCCTTAGACGTCGTGCAACGTCCTCCAGCTCGTCGTTCACCTGTAGAAACGCCTCGGAACTCAAGCCAAATGCTCACGGAGTACGCTTGAGACAGGAAATGTCGCCCACGCGCCGAAATCGTCGACGGGGTTGTGCAGGGGCCGTCTCTTGGCCGGCGTCGGCTCCACTTCCGTGCTGCTTCTTCCGAGTTGCGGTTTGCGCAACTGGTGTCTATCGATTTGGAATTAGCTGTCATTTTACTGTACCATCACAAATCTTGATACTCGGTCTGCGGCACAGGACTTGCACCAAATGAATTTGGAGTGTCGCGACGCATAGGCGCGGAAATTGTGCTACGGTGTACAGGCATGCGAGCAAAGTGGGAAGCATGGGGCGCAGAATAACAGAACAGCGGACGACATTCGCCGTGCAAACAACAAGCATGATTGAGCGGGGGGTGCGAGGAAAGCGTATCCGACCGAAAGACCGAGAACGAGACCTAGGACGAGAAGGGAAGCGAAACGAAACGAAAGAACGAAGAACACGACCTGCGCAATGTGTGGCGCGAGGACGCGGGATGCGGTATCTTGCATATGTGGGAATAGGTGCGAACATTGTTCGCATAGCGAGGTCGAGGGACGCTTACTCGGTGGCAGCGGTCCAGTTGACGTATTGCGAAAAGTCGAAGGTGCCGTCCTCGGGGAAGAGCGGCTCGATGTCGCAGGCGAACATGGGCTCGGGGTGCGGCGCGTAGTGCAGCTGCAGGAACGACGCGAACGCATACCGGTGCTCGTCGCCGTCCGAAGTCGGCGGGCTGCACACGTCTGGCAGGAACGGCTCATCGCTCCACTCGCCCTCGACGGGGATACACGTCAACTGGCTCTTGCCCGGACGCAACGGCGAAAAGGCGTCGTCGAGCGGCTCGATCTTGATGATTGGCGACGGCGTGAGCGAGTTGATCCCGCTTTCGTGGTCGACAGTGCCGAAGAATGGCGCGGGAACGATGGAGACGGCGGGGACGTGAAGAGGTGTCGCCGGCATCGGCACCGACGGTATCGAGGACAGAGACGGCGAGGGCGATGTCATGGAGTGCTTCTCGTCTTCGAGCTCTTGGCCGACTGCGGTGGCGCCAGAGTCAGAGTCGACCTGCGCAGAGTTGTCAGCATCGGGGACTCGCTGTGTATCGCGATGAACACTCACTCCCTTGGCCTCCTCCTCGTCCTCCTCCGCGAACGAACGTCTAGTGCGTCTGGCGCGCAACGTTGGGAGAGCGGGTACCGGCGCGTCGTCTACCTCTCCATCAAGCGCCACATACTCGTCCTCATCGTCTGACGAGTCAGCGGCACGACCTGCGTTCCGACGGCGACGCGACGACGACTTGGACTGGACACGCGGACCCTTGGCGCGCGGCGCATACTTGTAGTTTGGGTTCTCGACGCGGTGTTGGGCAGCGTCGGCGAGCGCCATCTGTGTGCACGCGAGGCGGACAGGGGAGTCGTCGGGGAGAGCGCGCCACATCGCCGCCGCGCGCTTGCTGATGTCCTGCTGTGCGCCGCCGGGCTCGTTGAGGACCTGGTGCACCGCGCTACGGAACATCTGCGTCGCGTCGTCAGCAGCTGGATGTCGTTGCCCCCATACGCTGGGTACGCACCATGAACTTGTTCTTGGGCCGCTTGACATGGCCAGTCGCGTGCGCCGCAGTGTGAGGCTTCTTGATAGGCTGTGGCACGCGGCCGTCGCGGATGGCGTACAGCACGGCGAGGATGCGCTGCTCGAGCTCGGGAGGGCATCGTGCGGCGGACTCGTCGCCAGAGTGTGGCGAGGCGTTCGCGGGATCAACTGCACACACAACATACGGACCGGTCAGCCGTGCACGCGCAAGTCCCTCACTGCGACACTCACCAGTCAACTGCTTACGAGCGACGCGGGGCATGACGGGGTCGTGAACTGAAGGGAGGGGAGCGCGGAAGTGCAGCAGGGAAAGACGAGCTCGACGTGCCCGACGGTGCAATTGTCCCAATGCTTTATACACTATCCCGCTCCTCCGAAGCCGCGCCGGGAGGTAAGCACCGTGGTGATTATATCAAGGGAGAGTCGTCGTCTGTCGGTCCACCCGCTCTTTCCCACACAGCGTGCAATCTTCCCACGCCCTCTCACCTGCGCCCGTAACATCCCGATCGCGCTCTCTGCTCCCTCGCTATTGTTCGAATTCGCGCTCTGGAGCAATTCGACCCAGATTGGCGACTGGGGTCTTGCATTGAGCCCCCGATTTGTACAATCCGTTGAGCGGCCGACCGGATCTGCTTGCCGTGGCCACCCATACGAATAGCCAAAAGGAAAATGCAACGGCGCACGGAACGGACGATGCGATCGATCAGTCAGATGCCGCGAGCCTCATCGCAGGGTAGGACGGGTTCACGTTCGCGGCATCAGTTCGTGCGTGCATTGCTCAATGCACGTCAAGCCGCTACCGCCGACTTCTTTTCCTTGCACGTTGGCATGCCTGGCAAGCGGTCATGCCCCATTCGTGGCGCAGCAGTCCTACACGTGAATGATAGAACCGTCTGTGGAGGACCTGGGCTTGGGAATTACGGCACATGTTCGTTCATCGCGAGTTCTACAGCGGAAGCAGAAGAACGACGTGCATAGCAGGCCCTGCATGCTTCTCCACCATGACGATCCCAAACGTATTCAGTCACTAGGTGCTGAATTACGACCAGTGCGCGCTGGTATGTCCTATCAGCACCTGCTATATCACAGGATGCGCGGAAGCTGAAGGCGTGCGTCGTGCCCTGCGCCCAGAGATCCCTCACTGCAGGATCTATGAATCTGGCCTCACAACTTAATCGGATTTCTGAGAGGAATATTAGGCTTCACGAAGCTGAAGGACGGCCCTGCAGCGGACTCAGCTTGGCAATGGTAATGCGTCTCCAGCGGTTCTGCGAGTGCCACTCTAGGCACGGCTCTCGGATGGATTACCATTGGCCCTGAGGAAGACGGCTGGCTCGTGGGACGGAAACGAGACGACACAGTGGGTCTGTGGCTGACGCTTATCAATCGTTCTCAGAACAATTCTTACATCGAGATCTATTGTAGACACCACGAAGTGGCACCGGACGCGGCGGTGTGTTATTGAGAGGCGATGCAGAAGCGAAATGAACGGCGAAGGCACGCGCGCGGCAGGTGCGGTTGCCGTACGTAAAATGCGATAATTGAAGACGCCGGACTGTCCGGGACTCGAGGCGCTAGACAGCACTGACTACCCATGCCTCTTTCGCGGGCCACCCGCCAGCACGGACATAGCAGAGAATGATGCGAGAACGCGATGTTCTACTAGCAGTAGAGATCGTACAAAAAGTGGCAAATCAGCACATCATCGGGGCCCCGCCCTCAACCCGGTCCGATAAAGAAACTGAGAGCACTTCACCAGACGCAGTACCTACGGCAAGGATTGATCCACTCGACGAATACAGGCTGGACGGGTAGGGACGACGCTTTCCCGCCGGCAACCAGGCAAGTCGACGGCGTTCCTTCGAGAGAACCCAGTCGTCTTCAATCACAAATGAGTCGTCTCGAGCCAGATCCATCTCCGCAAGAGAAATGGTACTGAGCCGAGCATCGTTCGGGTCATCGATATCCCAATGGCACGCAGAACGTGCCCCGCCATCCTCATGCACGTCCACGAAGACCGACTTTCCAGAGATGAATCTGAGACTACTTTGGCGCGCTGGTAGCGTTGACAGATGGATCTCTGTCGTGCAGAGGATGCTAAGTTGATCGTCCACCACCATCCAGGCGATAAGACGAGTTGAGCCCCCCGCAATTGGCGACCCAACGAGTGCGGCAATGCGGGAACCTTCCTAAGACACCGACATGGCTGCGAAGGCAAGCGGCTGTGGCACGTATATGGGCCAAGCGCATATGCTCAGTGCGCGGCCGTTATCAGCATCATGTAAAGCCATGCCCGCAGCGGACGCCATGATGAGTCGAGAGGAAGAACGCCCAAACTTAAGCTTGATGTAAGTGACGTAACCCGCCTCGAAATCGAGCAAGCGGGTGCAGGACTTCGCGTCGCAGACTGAAACGCGATGCGCCGTTGCGTATCGCAAGCTACGCGGGAGAGGCTCATGGCGCGGACCGGGTGACCGACTGCGAATTGCGAAGGGCGGGACAACATTTCGTTGACATCCCAGAGTCGCGGTGCTCCAGATCGACTGTTGATTGACAAGAGCTGCTTGCCGTGCGAAGAGAAGTGAACAGAGGGTATTCTGCTCTCGTAGTCACCATACTGCCAAAGGTCTCAAAAAAGGTCTTCCCGGTCTACGCGGACCAGCGGAGCAAGCAGCGGCATCTGCGGAGGTCCAGGCGGTGACGAAGACGACTGCATAGGAGCACCGCGGCCGTTCGCCGGGCTCAAGAACTGGTGACGTTGCGCAGGCGGTCGCGCGTCGTTCGAAGGAAGCCTGCCGTCAAGGTCCCAGTGTCCCTGGTCTTGCAGGGCAGGTTGGGGTTCCCGACTTCCGGTTGCGTAGCCATCATGGCCGGCTAGGATGTTTCTTGTACTTAGTGCGCGTCGGGGACTTGGTGGAATGATAAGAAGCTGCAAATGATGAACCTGTGATTCAAAGAACTAAGGGCGCTGGACGCTTATGTACCTAAGGTCCTCCCAAAGCTTCAACACGCGCGCGCCTTCGGCGCGCGTTTGCCAACGCATGCCCCCGCGAAGCGGGTCGCTTTGGCATTGGAGCATAAAGGCTATCAAGAGTTTGAAGTGCTCGGAATACGACACCAGGTTTACAGACTGAAGAGAGACGTGTGTCCGAACATGCATCACTACTCTGAATCATCGGTATCAGTACTAATGGAGGAGTCAGTGAATTCGTCCATATCCTCCACTTCGTCGATGCGGTGAATGGCGAGGGACTCATTGGTTTGCCAACGTGGGTGCAACACCGGCTGCTGCACACTAGTGAAGATCCGTTGATCGAACGCGTGGCTTTGAGCTCTGGTATGCAGCACCAGCATACGAAGGCTGGTCGGAGGACGCAGTTTCGTAGACCAGTTCGCCGCCGTGCGGAGCACAAGTTTCTCCAGCTTGGGAGCCTTGTCCTTCAAGTTCCAAAGGTGATCCAACTCCGTATCCTCCCACAGCACCAGGGTTGAGATTGCTGTAGTCCCTAGAGCGTTGAGGATGCGACGAACAGATATTCCGTACAGTATCAGAGTACGCAATGCAGGTGATGCCGGAAGGAGGCCCTCCAAGTCGCGCATGCCGTGGACAAAGTCCTCAGATCGCAGGACGCAGCACTCGAGGTATGGCAGAGGTGTCGCAAGGAGAGAAAATATTGTCTCGTCAAACTGGATGGGCACCTCGCTGAGGCTTGGCTGCTCCCACCACATCCCAGCGCAGAGGTAAACTGAATGTGCCCGAGGTGCTAGGAGGTCCCACCAGCGCCGAAGATGCGGCCAATGCTCCTTCCGAACACAGGTAGATTCCAAGATCGTGAGCTCCGTTGTGTACTGTCTGTAGCGCGGGATAATGGTACTGATGTACGCATCCTGCAGTTCGAAACGCCTATTGCAGCATGCAGTGCCTGGCTCGTAATCTCTAGATTGGAGATCTATCACGATGCACGTCCATAATGCCGGATATCCCAGTGCAACACCGCGCCAGTACCTGCAGACGGCAGATATGCAGACAGCAACTGCGATTGGATCATGTCTGCTGAGTGATCGTGACGTTTCGGACTCCAGGTAGTAGATGTTGGGCTGTCGCTTTGCAGCAGCAGTAGTGAGGAGGAAAATGCTGCCTAATATCTCTGGTGCAAGTGTGTTCATTTCTCGCTATTTAGATGTAATCGGTAAGCAGGTTTATCAGTAGTCGGTGTTGCGTTGCGTACCGAGCTCATGAGAAAGGCGCTCGATCTGAGTCTGAACCGTCCCCGCGCGCGTTATCAAGCAACTGCACGGGCCAGCCAACTCGCACGCATAACTATGGCCGACCCATCTGGCACTGCATCGCAACTCCAACCGAACGACGTGTCGACCGCCATCCTACATCGACGAAGCCATCTGGCAGCGCTCCAACTTCGGCGGCAACATATGTGCATTTAAATCACTTTCGACTGGCAAGTACTCAGCGCGTACGACTCATTCTTGCCGCTGACGGCAACCTAGTATACGGCCAGAAATGTACACATCATGCGCCGGTCGCGCGGCGCGCAATGCGTCTCCTCCGCACCTGCCTCTGTTACGACGCCTTCTCGACCGGGCAGCGCGGGCGCCGAACCCGGTCCCTCCCAAGGGATACCATCTCGCGCGTGTGGGCGGCCACAGAGCGGCGCGTGCGGAGAACCCCCCACCGCTGGACTCGTGCCTTTCTGCGAACGCAACGAAGCACACACGCTTACAGCAGCTCGCGTCGCTGTACCCTTCAGCGGGCGAGCGGGTTGACACAATGCTCCTTGCGCCCTGGGAAGATCCCTTATCAGACCCGCGGTGGCGAGGCAGGTTGAACGTCGTGCCAGGGAGGCTGCGTTGGCTCATGCAGCGAAGGTTAAGCAGCTACGCGCGGAGCCTCGGCACGTACTGGTGTACCCCGATGGGTCGTTGTTGGACGCCAAGGCGGGCGCGGGCTTCGCGGTATTGCATGGGAGGCGAACGGTGACGTCCAAGGCCATAGGATTGGGCGACGGCGCGGACGTGTACGATGGAGAGCTGCGCGGCCTCGAGATGGCTGCGCAGAGACACTGACCTACGCTGCAGGAATACCCGTTGTTGGTTTTACTCACGTACATTTTTATGCAGACAACGACGCAGCCATAGCGCGCATCTTTGCGCGCGCTCCGGCTGCGGGACAGATAGACTCGGTTGGATTCGCGCGACGGGTGGAGGAGTTCCTCCTGCAGGACGAGCGCCATCGGGTGACTGTCGAATGAGTACCGGGACACGAGGACATTGAGGGCCAGGAGGCGTCTGACGAGCTTGCGAAAGAGGGGACGACACGGGCATCATCTCTTCCGTTTACGCTTTCACTCACACGCGCGAAACGGGACATCACGGAACGTCTGGCAGCGGCGTGGCGTCGACGCTGGCATCTCGAATCGCGTCGCAATGCTTGGGCAGCGGCGGACAGACTCACACCGTCACTGAAGCCGACGAAGCGGCTGCGCATGCTGGACAAGTCGACGTTCGCGCGGCTCACGCAGTGCCGCAGCGGGCACGCGCACACGGGGGAATACTACCGGTCTATCAACAAGCCGGAGCGCGGGGTTGCCTGCTGTTGCGGGGCAGCGGTGCAAACCCGCGATCACTTGCTCGTCGAGTGCCCCCTGTACGAACGTTACCGGCACATCTTGCGCAACGCGTCGCCTGAGCTCTCCGTCACCCACCTCCTTGGTACGGAAGCCGGCGTCGCAGCCACCGCCAAGTTCCTCCGTCGCAGTCGTGCGTTTGGGCGGCCCACGACTGCCGACGAGGACGGCGACGCAGCCTAGCGCGCGCCTGCGGCGCGCGCGCTCAACCTAACGCTATCCACCCTCTATCCTTTGTCCCTCGTACCCTCGACGCACGGCGATCGGCCCGGCCGCAGTGGAAAGGAGTTTCGAAAGGACGGCTTTTTTCTATGACATGCTATGACGGACTCTTTAGTTTAACCACATTGCACACCCTTGACATGACTCCCTGTCTGCGCCCTGATGTTCTGTATCGCTCAGTTCGGATCGGTTTGACGCTCTCTTAGTTCCCACCCCCTTGCTCGAGCACCTCCTCATCTTATGTTCTATGTCTGTAGCGCGTCTTGACACTGTCTCTTCTGGTAGTCTATTGCGCTTTATAAATGCTGATTCAACAACAGCGCGTGTGGGCGGCTGTAAAACCATGGCGCCGCCACCGTCGCGTTTTACACGTCATTGTTGTGCGTGCGTTCGTGGGGACCGGCGTTTGCATCTCGTGGGCCTTACTTGCTTGTACTACCGATGATGCGCGTGCAGTTCACCGCGGGACGATGCACAGCGGCTTCGACTCGGGACGCAGATCGGATGACTACGAGTGCCGCTGCGCGAAAGTACGCGAAGGCGACTGGTCGGAAGACGCGTCTACAGTACTCGGCGTGTCGTACCTGCGCGCTGACGCGGAGATGAGGCGATGAAACCGGTTTCGGACGCCGCGGTCGACATCTCATACCACAGCTATGGACTCCCGTGAGCGCTGCTTTGTGTGGACTGCCGGTCGGTCGCTCTATTGTTGCCGTACCGGCTCGAATGTGGTCCTAAAGTTCTTTGTCGTCTGTCATATGAGCTAGTCTCTCGTTACTAAAATAACATCCCGATTGAGGTTGGACGCATGAAGGATCTCAGAGCCAGCGGCGCCCCTATCGCGAAACTGAACGGAATCTGGAACCGCGTTCACTTCCTGGCCTCATCGACTGGTCATGACAGGAACTTGAGTAACAAATTGCTACAGCCACATTAGTGCTGGAAGCAAACCGAGTGCGAGTAGAGCGTGCGGACCATGTGAAAGCTTTCAGGTGGGCGGAAGCGGACAGGATAGGTTGAGCGCCGTTTGAAAGCGCGTCAGGTGGGACGCGTGGGCGCATACGCCAACGTCCAGGGCTATGGGAGTGCGAAATCGGCGGCATCCCCATACAAGGCACACATACTGCCTGTCTAGCTCAGTACGAAGCTCGAACTTGTACACGGCGGGAACTACCATACACGACGAGACGTTACAGCCACCGACGAGGAAGGCATCCATTCGGCTACAGCAAAGACGGCACGAACACAGGCGAGCTGGGGAAAAAACGTACGCGAGAATCGGAGGACAACGAGACCCAGAGCAACCGAAAAGATAAAGGTACAACGTTTGAGTGTGGATAGACTGTACATGTCGACGAGGGTACAGCCGGCGGAAGTAGGGCATTGCATCTGTGATTCAAGGAAATCCTTGACGATGCGGTCGTCGTGCGCCTTCCCGAAGTTTGCGCCGCGGTAGTTGAAGCTGCGGTGGACGTCCGCCTACACGAGAAGAGAACAGGTGCGCGTCAGCATGGCTGGAGCAGGACAGAGTGCGACACAAAGAGCGGGATTTGGGCCCCAGGGGAGCGCGACTTACGCAGGGTAAGAAGAATGGCGTAGGCCGTGAATATCTCTCGTGTGACGTGGGAGTGACGATGGAAGGGGCGAAAAGGACGACGAGGACGACGACAACGAACGAGGCAGAACCAACAGACGGACGCACCAACTTCCTCCCCTCGAACCCCATCCCATCAAACCGCTTCACATGCGCGCGCTCGATACCCGCCACCGCCGCCGCTTACGCCACGGTCGGCTTTCGACCTACACAACGTAAAATGTCAGTGTTCGAGTTCCCCCGGGACGGGGCGCTGGACGTACCTGTGTTGTTGGTGGTCAACGGCGCGCTGCCGCGGCCGGGTATACCAACGTACAGTTGAGCCCAGTGCGCGGTGTCATTGAACGAGTCGCGTGAGGTGAGGTAGTGTTTCGCCACTGCGCGCAGGAGGACGGGAAGTCAGCGTTCGGGATATGACGAAGAACGAATGCAGGGACGAGGAGGTAGAGTGAAGTGGAGAAGCAAGTCCAGAGGAACGTGGAAGACGAGGACGAGGACGAGTTTGGATCGTGAGGGCACAGGAGGCGCTGCTCGTGTGCAGCGTCGCGAGCAAAGGAGAGTGGGACACGTTGCACATCAGTGGAAAAACGTAGAGCACCGGCACCCGCGCGAGAGGAGCAAGGAATCGCGAACCATGGAATGGAGGCAGGACGAGGGTGGAGGAGCAGGACACACCTTCAGCGTCGAGGAGATCGTTTGTCCATGGGCTGTAGAGCTCTGAGAGAGATGAGGGTCGCCTTGAACATCAGCACCGGTGTCCACGCGAGGTCGAGACAGTCCTACATTACATATAGCGGTAAGGACTGCGAGATGCACAGTAAATCACGACGAACTGACTTGAATTTCAAGACGCGGTCGCCTGTCCCTATTTCGGTTTCGGTCTGGACGTTGGGTTGCATTTGAGCTCGAAACAAACTTATTAAACACGACCGGTCAGTATGTAGTGAATAGCTCATATTAGGAAGGGCAACACACTGCGTCCGCGAAACGCGCTCGCCTCTGAGCAGATCTGAGCGGTTGCTGCGTGTTCGCTGTTGGTCCGGGCGGTGGGTCGCGTACGTCGCGTTCATGGAAGGTGTTCGAGCTCGAAGCATGAACAAAGCTAGATAACACGACGGTCGGTACGTAGTTCACAGCTCGTGCGAAGCGCGACGTACTGATTAAGGAAACGTGTTCGCCGCTCACTCGTACGTGTAAGGCTGGCCATTCGAATATCTAGAAAGAATGGTCAGTAATGCAGACTTGGTCTTCCTAGTCCGGAGCGCGCGACGCACCTTGCACCGCGAGGGACGCCCTCGAGGACCTTGGCGCGACAGCCGAGAGGCCAACAACGAAAGGATGTCAAGTCGGAATTCAGAAGACGCAAAAAGCACCTTCAAATCCGTAATCAAGCTCCCCAAAGCCAACGCCCTGGTCGCAATAATACACAACTCGCTCTTCTCAGTCTTATGTTCGTACAGCGTCGTATGCGGAATCTCCACCGCGCCGATAGGGAGATACAGTTCGAAGTACCGCGAGGCATGCCTGTGGAGGGGAGGCAAGTAGTAAGCGAGCGAGCGGGTGGGAAGAGAGACGTGGGGGCGAAGACTGCGTCAGCAGCGGGAAATTAGAACGTCGGGACGTGAATCAAACGCGTTCCGCTGCCGCTCATACTCGGTACTTTCTTTCCCCGCGGAACAATATTGCACAGCCGTTTCGCACTGGCGAAGGATCTCCGGGTCCTAAGCCACTTGACGACGGACGTGTTGAAGTGAGTCGTCCATATACTAGAATCATGTACTTAGATTTCCACCGAGGCGTTGCCTGAAGACCCTAAAGGGTCGAAGGTGGATAGGATATTGTAAACATTGTAAACAACAGTGTCAATGGGCACGGCGGCGCACAAATGTGATGCTTTAGATATGGTTATATACTGTTAAGATGAACACCTATCAAGTTCTTGGTGGTCCAACGGCTAAGACACGCGCCTGTCATTAACCTTGCCTAAGGCAAATGTGCGCGCGTAACCCGGGTTCGACTCCCGGCCAGGAAGTCTTTTGCTTTCTTTCCGTCCAGCGCATTTTGTAACCCCTCACACTTGTAAGCGATGACAATGTGGTGGTTTCACCCGTTTTGCTCCCGAATTGTTGCCCGGATTGAATCGCGCAACTCCGCGGAGCCGGGACGACCGCCACGTAAGTCGGGATCAGGCGCAGGCACAGATGCAGGAGGCACAATCGAGGACAGTACTGTACATTCATACACGAGAAGCAGCTGTTACTCAAGGTGGTTATAAAAGAGTCAAGTATCCGAAGAGAAGATGTCGACATCAGCGTAAACCGCGAAATGTGGCCGACGCACGTTCCTGTCAATGCTTTTGTCGTGGTCGTGTGAGCAGTTCTCTACCGGTGCCGTGGTCGTGTGATGCTCATAGCATTACATACCGTCAACGGGCTCGGAGCTATGGGGAGCGGTGGAACCTGGTCGGCGAGCGCTGCGGTATCCTGTGTGAGTGAAGGACTGCTAGGGTAACGTAAATTTCCAAGGGGGGTAACCTCAGGCTGACAGTGCATGCCAAGCTCAGCGCTCAATATCGGAGCCGCAGTGCCCCTAGCTGAGGGAGGAGGAGGGGGCGGTGAGAAGTTTTTTGTGTGCTTCCAAGAGGTGGGTGAAAACAATATTATCAAGATGCGCATCGATTCAAAGCTTCAGAGTGATCCTGAACTTAGTGGGCGTGTGAGTGTGTGAGCCCGCGATCGTGCAAGTGGCAGGTACATGACAACAATTGACAGCTGTCAGTTGTCGGAGGATCTTGCGTGCCGCAGCAGAGCAAGCATTGCGAGAATACAGGCACGCCCGGCACTCAGTGTGTAGATTTCCACGGCGGAGACCTTAGGCTGAAAAGCGCCCGCGACCCGGCAACTGCGGAATGGAGTGGTCGCACGAGCATTGGCAGGGGACGGTGGTCGTGTGCGCGAGAGGAAGAAGACCGGTTCAGTTCAAACAAGATGACGTGGGGTGGGACCTGTCATTCTGTGCCGTTCGGCATTGCCAGGCAATCCTTGCTGCTCGATAGTGGAGACGGTGGCTGGCTGAAGATCGTGCAGGGTGGCTAAGACGTGCGGCGGGATTCACAATGAGCAGTGAAATTTTATTATAGCACATGATGATGATGATGATTTCCATTTGAGTCACTGCAGGCCGCATGCGCGGCCTATGTCGGACTATACATGGCTAAGAGCATAACTGGGGGTGGAAACTAGAGGTACGTAGTGTGCGGAAAGCGGAGCATGGGTGTGCAGGGCGAGGTGCCGAAGTGGCCGACACAGGTGTGAGCGGCGTTGCGGATGACACTCGAGCGACGGGTAACGAAACTTCAGGGACTTGTGGACGGGTGCGGGGAGGATGGGGTTACATCATCAGAGTATTGTGGGAAGCGGTTCGTATCATGTATATAGCGCATAAGGGCCGGGATCGAAGCAGAACTGTTCAAGAGGAGAGGAAGAGTGAGGGGTTTCTTCAGACGGACTCGGAGGCTGGAACGGGCTTTGGCAAAACGGCGGCAATGGAGCAGGTAATGCTCGGCTGTCTCGGGTACGTGGCAGACGCTGCACCGTGCAGAGGGCTCGACTCGGATGCGCGCAAGGAAACCATTGAGCCCGACGTGTCCCGTACGCAGCTGCGTGAGCAAGCTTGCGGCGCGGCGCGGGAGATCGGCGTATAGGCGCCGCACATGTGCACTTGAGCCGTCGTTGTCGATGCGGGCGAGTTTTGCTGCTGCGGGAGACGTCGCCCACCAGGACGCGCGCTGTGCGGTCACGGCGTGTTTGTACGACGCCTTGACCGCGGCAGCGCTCCGTGGTAGCGTGCGCTTGAGGGCCGTTATCCCGTGCTCCGTCTCGTCGTCCTCGGCGGCGAGTTTGGCGTGCGCGTCCGCCAGTTCGTTCCCAGCGACATCCGTGTGGCCGGGGACCCAGGCGACGTGAAGTTGAAAAGCGTGTCGGCGGCGCATGAGGCTCCTGACTTCGCGATGGAAGGCGTCCACGAGGTATTGGCCCGGGCGGTTTCTGCGCGCACGCACCGCTCTGATCGCGGCTTGGTTGTCGAGCAGGATTTATTATAGCACAGTGACTGTGCCGGTCAGCCGGGAGAGATCACGGACTAAGGCTTGGCATCAGCGCACAGTCCGCCGCAGGGCCGGACAGCCAACAACCCTTTGCGCACGCGATGTCACTCGAGTGAAAACCCACGCTCTCTTATCCTTCTTCCTCTTACTTACTGGCACACGACCACCACCGCGCACCGGCCATGATCTCGCGACCGAATACTAGTCTCTACACGCCGCTGGGCCACACCCGCACGCCATGGCACAAATCTCGCCGCGTCCGCATCGCAGGTCTCGCGCTCTTCCTCGTCGCCAACCTCGCCCTGCTTTCTTCATGGTTAACACCGCGGCACACGAGCGACGAGAATGTTGTCGATGTTGCGCGCGTGCTTCAGTCGCGTGCGTTCTTCCCGCTGCTTTGACTGTGGAGGTGTTGACGTCGTGCTCGTGCAGAGGTGTATGTGCCTATAGCACCCTCGACGCCGCTCCTCCCACGCGCAAGACGACATGTGCCTACAGACGACTGTTTAGAGCTCTCCCTCGCCCAGGGCGAGATGTGTGATGCCCGCGGTTATGGTATCCCTGGTGCGTCTCCAGCTCCTTTCTCTACACTGCTTGCTCACGGTTCCGCACTCCCGTCGCTGCTTACTATACAGAAAACTTTCAACTCGACTTTGTCTGGTCGTGGGTCAACTCCACCGACCCCATATGGCGTCGTACGCGCGCTCAGGCAGAAGCAAGACGGTTAGGTGTGCTCGACGACGCAGAGGTCGACTACGGCGCACCTATCTCACGTTTCGAGTGCGTATAGCATTTCCTTATTCCTGTGCTCGCCGACTGCACTCCACGGGTTCTGTGGCGTAGCACTCCAGGCGCTTGTCCGCGCGCGTACCCTCTCGTCCCGCGTCACCGTCCTCGGTGCGGGTGCATTCGCCACTTCCCTGATCGCGAGGGGACGAGCGCGACCTGGAGGGTTGACATGCCTCCGCTGCGGCGCGAACTGCAACCGACGGCCGCCGTTATCATGCCCCTATTCATCTTGGGTTTCACAACTGACGGGCGCTTCTCTTGCAGTAATTACGACGAGCTCAAGTACAGCATGCGTGCCGCCCTCAAGAGCTGGGGCAAGTACGCAAGGAGGTTCCATCTAATTGCCGCGTGAGTCCGAGTTCTACTCTCCATTCCATCTGCAAGTGCTTCGAGAGATCCGGCCATTCTACTCCTCGTCCGTGCCACTGCTGTGGCAATTCCGGGACGACCATTCCTGCATCCTACTTCGTCTACATTGCGTCCTGCTCTGCCCTCCGACATTTGCCGTTCGTGGACCGCCGCTCGAGGTGGCTGCGTTGGAGGCGAGGCAGTTGGGGGTCGTTCTGCGCTCCGTAGGCCTGCCTCCTCGCCATTTCACCCCTTCCCCCGAGTTCACGAGTAGCGAAGGGCCGCATCCTCTCTGCGATGGAAAGCGGTGTGCACGTTTTCTCCATTTCTCATTATCTTCCCACTGCGCTGCTCCCTTGCGCCGTGACTCGTCCGCCGCAGCCTCGATGTCATCCCTGTCCGCACGCTGGGCGGATGTACTGCGCACGCAGAAACCGCCTTTTCTTCTCATTGGCCCTACAGTGTCCTCTTCCCCTATACCTTCAGACTGTCGATGTGCTGTCGGTGCCAAGCTCGCACCCTGGCTTTCGGGCGGTGACAGGATCCGCGCTGTCCCTCCTATCAACTGTTCCTCCAGGAGATTTGTTCTTCTCTTTGCTTGCTTCCCTTCCGATGCGTATGTCGCACACTCTTCCTCGGCACCGCTGCACGGTGCCCTGGGCTTGTACCGACAGCACTGGCTTTTTGGACAGACGCACTCCTCCACCTGCTCTGCCATTTTCTCCCGCGCACGTCCCCAGAAGTAGTACGTTGCGAGCGGCAACAACGCATTTCGAGTGTTCGGGACGCTGTGGGTCTTGTTTTCTTGCCGGACATCGCTCGCGTCACGCTCGCAGATGATTCTTACTCGATTTGGAGGAGAGGCGACCCATCCCTTCTCATTCCCGTCCAGAATCTGCGTCTTCCTACGCTATCGCTCGCTCTTCTTCCCCTGTCTCGTTGCCCGCCTTGATACTAATTCCCGTTACCCCGCAGCGACTTCCAATTACCCGCGGAATACGTTCTCCCATCCAACGCGACGTCTACACAACGCGATGCCTGGCGCCTAGGCCAGGTCCCCGCATGGCTCGCGCATCCATGCGAGCACGACTCTTGCACGCCCGAGCAACGACGACACTGGGTCCCTGCGCAGCCGGCAGAGCCGCACTGGGGCAAAGGCGTCGAGCTCGCGGTGCACCACCACGCGACGTATTTCGACCCGTACGTCGGGACGAGCTTCTCGAGCTTTGGGATCGAGAGCCAGATTCCGAACTTGAGGGGTGTTTCGGACATAATGTGAGTTTAGCCTTTCTTCGTTGCCGCGTCCCTCAATGCTGATACGTCCTACCGCAGTGTATACCTGAACGACGACATGTACTTCATGCGTGAAATGGCGCCGTCTGACTACTGGTCGCCCGCGTACGGTCTGACGCTCCGTCCTCAAGGCTGGATCCCCGTCCCTCCCACACCCGAGCCCGCACCCATCCGCGGCGAGTGGCAGCCGCTTCGTCAGACCAACACCTGGCTCTCGCGGCGCTTCGGCAACGGCACGCGCCCGTACCTCTCTCACCAACCGAAAGTCGGCTCGCTCTCGCTCTGGCGCGAATTCAGCACGATGTTCGCCGCTCAGTTCCGTCGTACACGACTCCGCCAGTTCCGTGAAGTGTACTTCGAAGACGATGCGGTCGAGGACGAGGAGATCAACGAAGAGCTGCCGTACCCGTTCAACCTCGATCCGGAACTCAACACCGAAGGACGCGGCAAGGGCACGTTGGAGAAGGGCGACATCCATACGGTGTTTGGGATCGGCCATTTCGTGATGGAGAGACATCGCGAGACGTTACTGTGGTCCTTCATCGTCGCGAGACTACCGAGCGCCGCGCCGCCTGCTGTCACCTTCGACGGCGCAACCGCGTGGAAGGAGCTGTTGAAAGGCGGGACGGAGGAGCACGGGATTATTCGCGTCAAGCAGTGGAACGAGGAGCGCGGCGGGGACGGCATGCGGTTGACGAGACGCGGAGAGCGGATGGGTGATACGCTGCTCAAGGCTGGATTCGAGAAGCCGAAGAGTACGGGGTACGGATTCGTCAGCGGCGACGGGTACGACTTTATCGATTGGCGGGACGAGTTCAAGGCGGAGGATAAGGAGTTGCTCAAGGAGGGCGAGGTGAGTCGGACGCGCTGTTTTTTTTTTTCTTGCTTGAGCTGACGAGTTGTAGATGTGCTTGATACGCCGCGAGGAATGTTTCCCGTCCAACATCACCTCGCCATCGGACGTCTTTACCAACGTCGCGTTCGCTCATCCGCGTTGCGGAGACTGCATCATCCACGCCCTCGTACGCGCCTCGGGCCCCCTTGGTCTCTCCGCGTTCCTCCCATCGCCAGAGCGCACGGTCCGCGTCCCGCGCGGCCAGCTCTCAAAGACCCTTCCAACAGCCCAAGACTGGCGCGGGACGGACTTCAGCCTCGAAGCCGTCATGGGCGCCGGGATCCCCGACACCCTCCTCGAAGACGGCGAGCAACCGATC
This sequence comes from Exidia glandulosa HHB12029, assembly GCA_001632375.1. Classification (NCBI taxonomy): domain Eukaryota; kingdom Fungi; phylum Basidiomycota; class Agaricomycetes; order Auriculariales; family Exidiaceae; genus Exidia; species Exidia glandulosa. The sequence continues at coordinate 43,035 of KV425974.1, forward strand.
CTAGTCGAAGAAATCAGCGCTCGCAAATGGGTGTTGCGCGTGCTGGACCGGTACCGGTTCGTGATTGGCAACACGCCGTTCAAGTTCCGGTTCATGCGGTCGTCGGACGAGGCTGCGGCGGTGACGCGCGAGGTGGACGAGTCGGACGCGGCGACGATCTGTCTGAACGACGATATTGAGGACCCGGGCGTCTCGACGGACCCGAAGCCGTTCTTGGGCATCTTTGGCAAGACGCCCGTCGCGGAGGGCGATAAAGTGCGCAGGATTTTGCACGAGTGGCAGACGCGCAGGTGGCCAGACGCTGCGTCCTGGGAACAAAGATAATTTCGCCATACCATCATCTATTTCTTCCTTACTTGCATCTACATACTGCATCTCACGTCTCTTGCATTTATCTCATCATGTAACTTTACGGTTTTGCCTGCCCTTTGGATGGATATATTATTTACTCCGTATGTATGGATTATATCACGAGACGGGTTACTATCAATACAAGTTACTCTTTAGATCTCCGGCATGTGTGCGTTGGTCACTTGGTGTGAGTGCGTCTAGCCGCGCGCCATCCCGTACTTGCGGGTCGCTTCCTCGGCCTCCATCGTCTCCACAGCGTGCTTAAGCATGACCGCCCATATCGGCTCGCCAGTCTGAGGGTCGAGCTTGTGGAACTCGCTGAACTTGTCTGCGGCACCATCGCCCTTGGGTCCGTCACGAAAGCGGAGGATGTTCAGGTCGCTCCATTGCACGCGGCGCATGCGTAAGGGCGTACAACCGTACTCTGGCATGTCGCGCAGCTGCAATACGAAGCGCACGCGCAGGGTGTCGTTTGTGTCATCTACGATCCCGCCAAACTCGGGAAATTTTGCGTCCAAGTCTGCGACGGACGCTATGGACGCTTCGACGAGCTGCGAGGGCGGGGATCCGTTCAGGACGGCTGAACGAAGGTCAAATTGGGGACGTACGCGATATTTCTTGCACTTCGCGAGGTCTTCTTCCAACGGTTCGACGATGAGGTAGAGACTATACATTCACCGTGAGCCATGTCTACCTCAACAGATGAAGAGCCTGGAATCACCAATGCGTAACGCCGTAGTCTGGAGGGTTGTGCGCAAAGTCGAGTGCGAGTGTAGTGTTGATCTGAAACACGGTGCGCCACTTGGCGAGCCAGGAGCTGAGCGCCATGTCGATATCGAGCTGGAGACGCTCGTCGGTGCCCTTCGCGGGCTTGTCACTGCGCACGCCGCCGTTGGGCAGCAAAAGTGACGGGTGCGGGCGGCAGTTGGCCTTGTGTGACGCCTTCCAGGATATAGTCTGGCAGTTTTTCGACTTGACAATCGACGCCGCGTTAGAGGCGGCGCGTGTTGCTCGTTCAAAAATAAAGCAGAACATACGCAGTACGTGACTAGTCTATAGATATATGAGTATCTGGACATGTCATATCTTTGGGTTACTCACCTACAGCGGCCGCATCGTTTAACCTCTCCGGCCGGGATGGTTGTGTTGCAATAATAACATTTGACCATGGGGAACCGGAGGAAGGAGGGAAACGCGACTTCGTAGTCCGACCTTCTCCCGCTCACCCCCAAGTGCCGCTCTGGTCTCTTTTCCCCTCCTCACGTGTCTCAGCGCGAGTGTATCGGTTGACCAAGTGCTATCATACTGGACGAGGGTCGAAGCAAATCGACAGCGGGAAAATGACCAAACACGCGCACTTGCTTGCTGACAGCCAGCGGACAACGGTCGAGTACGATGTTCTCCCTGCCTGCGGATGTGAGTTAGACTCGCAGCGGCTTAGGATTTATCCTGCCGCAGCAGGACACAGAGCGTGTGTCCGCAGGAGTATCCGATGGCTGCGGAGATCGAGTCCCGACAATCTCGCTCATACTGTACGCGGCACATGCAGCGCAATATGAGGAGGGCCTTCTGTATAGTCTCTGAACTGGAGAAGACGTATTCTAATGAAAGGAGACAACACGGACGGTTCATATAGCATTTCGCGCCGTGTTCATAGGCTTTATGTTCTTTGAACTCCGCCCCGACGGCACGCCGATTGCGATCGTCGCAGTGTTTGGTAACCATGGTTCTGAGTTTCCTTATTTGTTAGTTATAGGCGAATCATCCGGCCTATCCTAGGATCATGACGCGAGTCCTGGCTGCGTATCTCGTCGCTTCCCACGACCTTTGGCACGAAGGGTCGCTTATCACGCGGTAGTGGCCTGTGTCTACTGCGTGCACCACAGTTCCGTCAGGCGGTTCGAAATGCTGAACACAACTACAGCTCGCATGCGAGGTCTCCCAGCGCCGCGTTGGTTCAATATGCCTTGATCTTTGGTACAGAGATGATAGATGTCACCGAACGGCCACTAAGTTGCAATTGCACAATTGTCAGTGTATGATGCTGCTCGACGTGAGCGTGCGGCGCATGTGCGGGACGCGGAGCGCAGCTTTGTTCGCGCCTGCGGCCGAAGCAGGCCCCAAAGTCAGTTGACAGAACTCCGCGGGTGTAGGCCTTCATCCCGCCATTCACGCCCGCGTGCGCACGCAGTCCTCCGCCCTTCGGACCGCAGAACCTACTGCGACTGCGCTATGCCGCTGGGATGAGGTTGCCACAAGATACCCAATGATATCGATCCAAACTTCGCGCTCAAAACCCATGCATTGACAACACGTTCGATCTGACTTTGCATCTGCACCCCCGCGCCGCAACTTGAGCTCCTCGCTACGCTCGTTGAACGTATACGCCCCTGCAGCATGCTTTTATATGACCTTACGGACTGCAACAACATCTACATGGCTGAGCGATCGATTAGGGCCACATTTGCTGGGCAGTCGTCCCAACAGCAGCAGCGGCAGCAGCAACAGTATCAGAAGCATCGAGCTTCGCCACTTTCACGTGCTCACGACTACGACGAGGACGAGGACGAAGATGACGACGAAGACGAAGCGTCCGAGGGATATGGTTATGGTGCGCGACTCGTGACGAGACTGTGCTCGCGCTCCTAGTACTGACTGCATGCAGGGCTAGACGCCGACCAATACGACTTCATGCACGCTGCTCAACGTCCACATGTACCACTCGGTCCCTCGGGCCTCTGCCTCCCACCTCAACTAGCTTTCGCTCCACTGGCTAAGCTCCAGTCTCAGCAGTCATCGTCAACAACCATTCGCAGTGCCAGTGGCGCGCCCTACGTCTACTCGCCCCAAACGTACCCCACACCTCCTCCTCCCAGTCAGGGGTACATGCATCCCCAGCTTCGCGCGCCGTCTCAGTCGCCTCCGGGCCAGGGCCCAAGGGCGCATCATGGTGCTACCCCAGACCAGAACGGCTCGTTCATGGTACTTCGAACCGATCGGCGGACAGGCAACCTCCAAGTCGCGGGCGCGTCGCAAAAGACGCACTCGGGCGCGGTGCATGCAATGCGGCAGGCTCCTCACAATCCGACCGGTGGCTTCGACGAGTTCGATGCGAATGGGACGGAGGTGGGTCGTTCGTCCTTCTGATCGTCATGTTAGCTCACCACGTATTCTCCCCGCCCAGGCGTACAATCCACGCGCACCTTCGGCGGAATCTAGATGTACGCGTCACTTTCATTCCGTCAGTTGCTCATCGTCTTCGCAGCATATGTCTGTTCCGTCCCAGGCTGCGGTAAACGCTACACGTTCGGGTCAAACCTCAGACGACACGTGCGGACGGCGCACGCAGAGATCGCGTAAAAGAGAATTGAAAGGCCTGCATCCGTCTCAGTGCACATTCGAGGTAGTCATCAGCCTGCCTTAACTACCTATATTATCTTCTCCTCCTTAGCTGATTCGCTGTCGGTTTGCTTTCATACGCTTTCGTGCTGGTAGGATGGTCAATTACATATGTATCGACGTTATAGAAATGGCGCGTGATATTCTTAATCTGCGGGCATAAAAGACTGCCCCGCAGCGTAGACACTTCGGCTGCTCCCGGGAAGCTGCGGCGATAGCGACGTGGCCCGGGGGCCCAGTTTTTCTGCGAGTTGCGGCGTGGATTTGAGAGGGACAGCGAAAGAGCTGGCTCTGGGAGGGAAACGGCGCAGCCTGTTGTTGACGTGTTTGGCTGCTGCAAGATTTTCCCTTTCTGGCCTTCGGAGGCCGGAGTGATCTGACAGGTCTAAACAGCAAACAAAGTTTAGACGATCAACAACATTCTGCTCCCGACGCGTGGTTGGAGGAATGTGCATGATCTGAGCTGAATCATTGCGTCCGTACTCGCTTGTCCGCACACGGCGCAAGACCGAAAGGCGACTAGCGCACTGGCACGGCCGGGAAGAAAGCCAGCTTGAGGGCGAGTAGGACGCGTGTTGCATTGGAATATGAGCATGGAGTGTTCACTAATGTTCTATGAAGTTGTTATAATTCTTGAATTATCGATCTATACTTGTACTAGTACATCTATCATGTCATGTCCATCTGGGGCAGTCCCCGCACCTCTTCTACCTCGGCGTTGTAACGAGATGGAACGGCTTGTTCTTGCACTCTAGTGTAATCTGGTTCTTCGTGTGCGTAATATTCGGAGTGCCGTCTGACAGCGCCTTATATCCCAACGTGCCGTTGACGCATCCGCCTTGCGTGAAACAACCCTCCGGATCCGAATTGCCGGTCTATGAGAAGATTTGTTAGCATAGTAGCTATGAGATTCCAAAAATCTCGGGAGCGTACGAAGTAGATGCCGTTATTGTGGTTATAGTACAGACCGAACCGCTGCGAGTAGCCCGACCCGCACTTCAAGAGGGTGGTATAATACGGCGGGATATCCTTGGATTGGTCCGTAACACCAATGCATTGTCCCGTTGCCGGTACGTAAAGGCGGCCTTGGAGGGGAAAACCTTCATTAGCCATTCCGTCGTGCGGGAGGGAGGAAAACGCATGCGTACCGTAAACGGAATAACCAGTCGGAGCCTCTCCTTGAAGGAACGAATCGCACTCTTCAAACTGTACGACGAGCGGGTTATTCCCGTCTCCCACATACGCCGTCTGGTTCGCCGAGTTGAGGGTGAAGGATTTGTATATCGTCGAGCCAGAGGTTGCGTTCTTGATCTCCGCCGAGAGAATGCCTACTAAAGCGGTGCGGCAGTCCGTCGTCGCGTGCGCAGCGAGCGCGAGTGCTGCGAGGACAAAGCTAAGCATCGGAGAAATGTTGTAGAGGGGAAATAGGGAAATAGTGAGCAGCAATGTGCACTGGGCGCGGATTATAAAACTCGGACTGCTACTAAACATAACGCGACTCCGAGCCGGCTGGGATCGAGAGGCATCCGGAGCATGTGCCACTCTTCCGCGCGGTGGAATGACGACACATATACGGGTCTCCGCCCCGCTGGTGATCTTCCGTGACGTGGAAATAGACACGCTTCGTCGTATTCAGGTTGTCTGCACGGATCACACCTACTACCGAAGTCGCGATCGATTCTCGACGTCGACAAGTTGACTCCGCAACCATGATAGGCATCTGAACATAGAGGGAGTGTCCGACGGAACGGAGGACCGTATTTCCTGGATTTCTCAGGTACATGAGGAAGAAGAGGGAAGGGGACGGCTGAACGGAAGGGAGGAGAGTCGCTCGGAATCCCGAATTCGAACTAACCGTGACGACATTTCGGACATTTCGGAAACGCCTGGTATGAGTACGATGCGCAACGCAGTGTTTCGAGACAGTAAAGACTCGGATGGCAATACAGACGTGTAAACATGTGCGTACTGGAGGTTGACATGGAAATCAAGGAGACGAATCGGATCATGGGGAAATAAGGACGCAGATGAAGAGAATTCAGTCTGAGACAGAATGCTTTTCGAGACATATAGAAATTCTCGATTAATAGTGCTGATTTTGGCTCAGATGTAGCGAATTCACGGAGCTCGAGTAGTAGTGAACAAATTTGGGGATCTGTGGCACGGAGGGCCTCAACAGCATGACGCATCAAAGAAAACCCCGCAGTGAGCGACAGGCGGAGCAGGTTTGTGTGTAACAAACTGTGGCGAAAAAGGACAAATATTTAGAGTAAAGCCATAAGGGAGTCAGGATACACGAATGAGGAGATTTGTTTATTCATGGTATATGATAGCTTGATGTAGTGCTACTACTTCTTAGCAGCCGTAACGAGACGCAGCGGCTTGCTGTTACACTCGAGCGTAATTTGCTGCTCTGTGTGGGTGATAGTGGGCACTCCGTTTGACGCCGCTTTGTATCCAAGTGTACCGCAGCCGCCCTGAAGGACAGTGCCCTCTTCGTCCGAGTTACCAGTCTGTCAATACATGTGTCAATGTCAGACGGGAATTATAAGGTGCAGCGCAGACGCACGAAGTAAATGGCGTTGTCGGCGTTGAAGAACACGCCAAAGCGCTCGGAGTATCCAGTGCCGCACTTCACGAGAGTGGTGTAGTAAGGACCCTTGCTATTGGGCTGGTTCGTAATCCCGATGCAACGTCCCTTGCTGGGGACAAACAACCTCCCTAAATCTGCGTCAGAAACTCTTGTCGAGACATCGCATGCGAAAGACATACCGGCTACGGCTGTATCGGTTGGCTCCCCCTCGTTGAGCGAGTCGCACTGCTGGAACTGCACCACGAGCGGGCTGTTGCCATCGCCGAGGTACGCCGTATGGTTGCTTTTGCTAAGCGTGAAGGATTTGTACGTCGTCGTGTTGCCGTTCGTGACCGTCGCCGAAAGAATACCAGCGAACTTGGTACGACAGTCCGGCTCGGTTGCGCGGGGCATATTCGGGGCGGCGGCGGCGAGAGCAGCGAAGCTGAGAGCGACGAGACCAAACATTGTTGAATAAATGTGAGGATGAGGAAGACTTGCGCCGGTAACGGCTGAACTTATAGCAGTTCTGAGCATGACGCGCGCCCGAGCTGATCGAGAGACAGCTGCACATACCGCGCGGAAACATGGCACATCCGAACGCCGACGCTACCACGTGCGCGGGCGTGGCATCGGCGCTGCCGGCGAGCCCAAACTGTCTCGGACGCAAGTTCTGGAGTGTGTTGAATGAGGGGCTGCATCGCAACGGCCCTGGCCTCTGTTATATTGTGAGCGGTAGGCAGGTAGGTAGGTAGCGGGAAGAGGAGGAAAGTCGGAGTCGGCCGGCCGTTGACTCCGAACTCGTTTCTATATCGTCTAGTGTAAAGTGACGCCCCTCTTCGAACTTCAAAGGGAGAAATACATCGAGCTACATACATGCAGATGCTCATACTGAAACCGGTGCAGCCGTGTGCACTTCGTATGGAGGTGGCAAATAATACATCCCCGTCGGCAGTGAGGCCGCCATTTTATCGACACGCGCCGAGTGTCGGAGACCGGCTCCGTGACTGGCATATGCATGCGTATGGCTGACGTGTGGAGTGAGAGCGGGAACGGCAGGAGCTTCCACGCATGGTGGAGCATTCATTCGGGGTCGACGCCGACAGTGGTAGCGGCTTAGGAGGACAGAAATGGCGAGGATGAGAAGCGCAAATGCACCGAGGATACTCCCAATTATCACTCCCGTTCCAACCTGGTTGCTTCCCGGCTGCGAAGTGTTCGATTCCTGCGAGTTGTGCGGCGTGGCAGTCCCAGCTGTGGTTGACGGCTGAAACGTGCTGTAGCGCAGTGTGAGAAGTAATGCCAGGAAGCGTTCTTCCTGAAGCGACTTACGTATAGAGTACATAATCGAAAAAGAGCGTCGATGGGTGGCCGGTCTGGGTGTTCGATATCACAAAGTTGTGCTCCTTCTCCTCGAGGCTTATAGCAGAGAATAACGGGACATTGTACGTATAGGCATCCTTAGCTGGTACAGGCTGATGTTCGTAGCTCCCCACGAGTTTGCTGTCGATAAAGAATCGAAGGTTGACGGGTAACGCTTTGTCATCGTCCTTCAGGACGCCGAACACGTACACGGCTACGCCTGTGGTACCATTAGCTTGCTCAAAGAAAGAGGAACCAGCGAGACAGACATACCATTGAAGGACATCGTGACATTAGACGGGCCGTCTCCAACCCACGCAGTGTCGCTATGCCTAGCTCATGCGATCAGCGCAAATAATCCTGGGAGCCACAGTTGCACGCTCTCACTCACCACGTCCCCCCATGAACGAGAGCTATGTCCGGATGGGATATGCACCCAGGACAGCTACCCGACCATCCCCAGCCGCCCATCGTCGAGTTCGGGTCGACTGTATACACCGGCATCACCCCCGTGCGCTTGTCCCCAGTCGTATCATCGATCGTGACATTGACGAGCTGCGCAGTCGTCCATGTCGCCAGTGCGAGGAGTAGTACTGCGACCAGAGCAAGCATTGGGTGAGAGGAGGGCTCGCCGCCAGGGCTGTGTCGATGGACAGAGGGAACCTCCAACGGGCACTTTGAGGTAGATCGCACTCCTACTCAGCACACCGATCGCTGATCGGGTCGTCTTCAGCAGACACGGATACACGAACCCTTATTGCAGGTTTCTGCGTGATGAACGGAGTACTTCCGACGGAATCAGTGCGCTCAGTCGCATGGACATTGGTTTTGCAGAGCCTCACCGATGTACCCTAATTTATAGCCAGCTCGGGCGGCAGCAGGGAGGCAATGAGGCTCCCGACAGAAAGTGATCCGTCTAGGCGAACAGAGCCGCGTTCGTGCAAAGAGACCAGCGCGAAGGCGCGTGGCGTCCTACCATGCGCCACGAATGTGTCATCTGGCCTTGCAGGACTGAGTTGTGAACGTAGATTACATATGACACGCTGGGATAGATCTAATCAGCGTCCAATCCAAACCAACCATCCCAAACACGCAAACAAGGAGAGTTCTTGCCTACACGATACCGCAAAGAAAAGTCCAAACATATCGTACTCGGTCGTAAGAAGTCGTAGACTACGCGTGTTGCGTTAATGGAACATCGACTGCAGACTCAAGCTTCATATGCGCCCTCTGGGGGCCTTGCAATGCCAATATTACAACGATGAGCACCCTGTCAGACGGGTCAGTGTCTGCCATTTTGTCCGACAAAACTACCGCGCTAGGACGTACGAAATGACAGCGAGGTCTATTATCCCGCGGATGATGAAGTAGGCGACGGCCAACGCAATGATGTCTTTCAGTGTCTGGCTTAGGGCGACCGTGACAATGATGAGGATAGCCTCGGCGACGAGAAGTGGCGTGAGACCGGTGGTAAGGATGTCAATAGCCTGGTAGGTACGGGTCAGCTGTGGGCTGTGCAGGCGTAGGCGACTCACTTTGCGATTGAGCCCCTCGGGCGCATCGACGAGCTGTTTACGCAAGGAGAGACAGGAGTAGACCATGCTGACGATAGCGAGGACTGAGAGCGCGGAGAACGCCCAGCCAAACGTGTCCGTTACGCAATCGAGCGAGCTGCACGTTGGTCTTCAGCACGCAAAGACTAAGTTGTTTAGAAAAAAGCCACGAACATAATATGTGCAAGATCTTCCTGCGACTTAGAGCTGCGGCGATGAACTGGTCAGTCTGGAGCTGCGCTGCGAGGGAGATTTGGACGCACAACAGCGGGTCGTTGATGAAGGGCAGGGTGACCGAATGCGCGACGATGACGAGGACCCAGAGCAAGACGAGCGTCTCGTTGACGTACTTCATCGCACGTCGCGAGCCGCTGAAGATGAAATGGCTGCTCGCGCCGTGCGAACACTCGTTCGTTGCGTGCTTCACGGCGAGGAAGACCAAAACCGCGGCGAGCCCCTGCCAGAAGATGGTGAAGGTAGTCATCACCGCCGACGACTGTTTCGTGAGCCCCTTGGCCTCGATGTCCATCGCCAACGAGAGAAGCGCTGTCACGCCGGCGAAAAGGTGCCCAGCGAGGAGCGCGAGTGAGGATAGCATCATGAGGAGCCGCGGTCGCGAAGGCTTGACCGCGCGCAGGCGTATGAAGATCCAGAGCGCGTGTAGCCATTGCCCAAACGTGAGAACGGCGAAAGCGAACTGAGAGGCGATTTGGCGTCGTCAAGGGTCTCGTCTTGGGCGCGTTTAGGGTCGAGACTCACCGCGAGCGCGAAAAGGGTGAGCTCAGCCTTCTGGTTGGCCATGCTGCAGACGATGCAGGCAACGGTAAAGTCTAAGGAAGAGCTGGGATAGCCGTTGCGCAGTTGGCGGCGACTGCGCCTAGACACCGCCAAGCGTCGGGCATTCACACGGTACAGCCTCTTCCGTTTCCGGTTGGTGCGCCCCAAGGAAATGCACCCGGGGTGTGGCGATGCCCGTCACAAAGCTGATACTATGGAGCGCGGCGCCTTCCGGCCGCTACTTTTGTACAAGCACTATCCCGCAGCAACCACTCAACCTCCCGACTATCGCTCTTGTAAAAGTGCTCCGTTTGGGGACCCCTTCCGTTTCTCAAGAGGGATTTTCTATATCCTCAAAATTGACGGAGATAAATAACGGCGGTGTCGTCGATTTGGCCGCGCGGAAGCAAATGCCTGATATGAAGTCACTGAACCTCGTATAGGGGTAGTATAGTATTATGGAAGTACTCGAAAACATTGCTCTGCACCAACACAGTCGTTGAGGGCGGACTGAGGCGAGAATGAGCGGCTCAGTTCGGAGCAAACATCTGTTCCCGAGAGCTTCCGCTACTCCTAAGTAAGACCTTCAGGGCAGAAGGGTCGCAAGAATATGACTGAACACTGCATAGTTAGCCTTCTCGCTACCTCTGAGACGCACAATCTCCTCAATTTCAGACTTGAAATTCTTGTGGCCAATTGGCCGCTGTGCGGATGTAGCGGCCGGAAAGCGCCGCGCTCCATAGAATATACTGTAACATATTCACAAAGGCTTTGAGATACGAAATCGTAAGTTGCGACTCAGGCTGTCAAGGAGCACTATTCAGACTCGCGCAATGCGCTGGTTCGCAGCAATAGTACTAGTAGTCGTACCTGCATGGACACGAAGGGATCACAGTCCCTTATCACTAGTCTATTTCTTTCAAGTTGACACGTAAATTGTAAGCAAGGGGTACACGATGATGACAGAAGCTCTACTTCAAGTTCTGAACCGCACGTTCAACCACTGTTTTGACAAAGTCCACAAGCTGCGCGTTGGGTTGCAAAGTCTCTCTGGACCTCTGCAGGCCGGGAATGATCGTATCATAATACCAGTCAATTACCATCCTGGCACTCTCCACAGACAAGCCGCGCTCCTCGCATTCCTTCTTGAATTCCGGCCGGCTGATATCGACCCTCATGAACGTCGAAAGCTCCTGCAATATCCCACAAATCTCCTTGTGGGGATAATGCTCCCGCTTCCAGTCGCGCTTCTGACACTCCTTCGAGCAGTACTGCACGAGCGTGCATCGCGCGCATAGCGAGAGCATCTTACGAGAATCCTGCGGCGTCTTGCCACATCCAGGACCCCAGCAAGAGCGACGGGCGCGGATATAGTGCATCGCGCCGCACAGGATTGAGTACGGGTCCACCGTACCCGCTTCCTTCGGCGCGCGCACGCTGATATACGAAGGTGTATCTTTGGGCCGTACGCGCTGGGGGATGGTAGCGTAGATCTGGCCAGCAATATCTGCAGCTACGGAGCTCCAGTGTTCCTTCTGAACGTCGGCGAGGAAGTCGAGAATGGCGGTGAGTCCGTTGTACACCTCGAGTTGGAAGCCAAATATGAAGGCGTCTAACTCCCCGAAAGAGCAATCCACACCGCCAGACACGGTCCAAAGCAAGAAAATCGGCAACTGGACTTCCTCGTGGTTCAGCCGCGATGCGATGAATTCTTGGATGTACTCGGGAGAAGCCCCGGCCTCGCGGCCCTGTGCACTCCCACGTGCCGCAAGTGCAGCGACCTTCTGAAGGTCCTTGACCAATCTGGTCATCACTTTCATGCGGATAGGCTCTTTGAGCAGTTCCGGCAAGACGCGCGGGCGCTGAACAGCAAGCATGGGCGTGATGACGACAGGGACCGTAGGAATAACGGCGTAGGCGGTGACCAATGCCTCTATGCCCTCCGCAATGCCGAAGGGGAAGAGAGCATCCGACGACAAAGGCCAAAGACCCTTCTTCGGAAGCTTGTTGAGCTTCCTAGCGCGGGAGTTGTCCAGGACGAAGCAGATTCCAATTTGGGTGCAGAGTTTCGAAAACATCTGTTCGAAGAGTCGCTCCTCATCCGCGCGCTGCTTCGAAGTCGGAGGGGGACAAGAGCGGCATTTACGCCAGCAGAGCATCAGCCACTTCGAAGTGGCGACGCAGTCCTCCGAAGCCCACGACCTCGGAGTCATGATAAAAGTCATGATTGCAGTGAAGTATTCGGGGCAGTTCGAGCGTAGTTCGTTCAACAGAGGTTGATTCAGGAACTGCATCTGCGCAAAGTCGTTGTAACATCCCATGCAGAACGGCGGTCGATCCGCAGGAGTGAGTTGTGCTGCGAAAGCGCGTGCGCGTCGTTCCATGTTGGCGGCGAGAAAGCGATTTGCACACAACGCGTGCGTAAATCTAGTCCGAGGCAAGGCGTAAGTGAGAGGTCTGGGTGACGCGCGACAAGAAAGCAATTTGGGTTGGATGTGGTCAAGAGGCAAGAGTGGTTCGGCTCTTGTGCGGAACACAATGGAAGATTCGCCACACTTGCATTGTTACAATAGTGTTTCCGGAACGGCTGCTTTGACAGAAGCCAAGAGTCACTCAACTTCACTGGTTGTTGAGTTAGAGTACTTGGAGGAAATATTGAATTCTCAAGCCTGCTTCTCGGTCTTTCGCGCCCTGCTCGCGTCCCTCGGTAAACTTCGGCCATCTAAATGTAGTATGCTGACCAATCATCGGCGTCAACTGCGTCGTGCCTGACCTGCGCAATAGAGCGCCATAATGTCCGCCCCTGCCGGCATCGTCCTTGTCTTCTTCCGGTCACCATCCCACATCGAAGCGCGCAAAGCTTGACTCACTCCTGACTCCCACCATGTCGCTCAACGACGACGTGCTGCCTCCGTACGAGACTACTCCTTCCCCCGATCGTCTGGAAGAGATACAGATCGTCGCAGTGACTGGGAACGAGCTGCTCGATGATGCGCGACGCGAAGCGCAGGCCCTTGTTGAAAAGGCCAAGGTACGTTATATTAATTCTCGGGTCGTTAGTTGCGTCCGTCTGAAACTCTATACAGACCATGCTGCACCATAAGACTGGTTGTCGCGCTCTGGCAGATCGCGCGGACGCCATAATCTTCACGGTGGTCGTGTCGACACTCTGTCGCCAGATTGTATCAGACGTCGTCCTTGCACATGTAAAGGATTTGAAGAGGTGCGCCTTCACGAAATATCGCATTAATTGACCTCATAGCTTCTATTCAGGTTAATTGTGGAAGCCGACGCGCTCTTCGACGAGATCAAGCGCACGGGTCCTGCAATGCGTAACATGAACCGTTCCTGGACTGAAAGACGTCTCCTTCTACTCTCTCAAAGGCTAGGAGCCATTGGCAATACGCTTCAGGTGCGCTTTCTCTGTACCTGGTCGGCTTTGACTCATGATCACCGTCGGCTCTAGATCCGAAACGGGCGATGCGGTCTCATCGAAGAGCTGGCAGGCTCTCCGCCGTCTCCAGCTACCTCCAGACTATCCATGTCTAGCAACCCTTGGAGCTCAGTGGAGTATTATCCATGGGTAGACTCCCGCCAGCTTTCTTGGCGCCCGTCGTTGGCTGAAGCCCGGCATTGACAGATGTTTTGCGTGTACGATAGTGATGTGATCATGATGTGTCGGGATACTTTATGTACTATTTCGAAATGGGACATGCGTTGAACATGGGTGAAAGTACAGTATTTCGTCCCGTGCGGAGATTACCGTGTGGCGAGCTTGCCTTTTCGCCATCGCCGTCACCGTCGGCGAGCTCGCTGTCCCGAGCTCAAGCGCGCAGGCTAAGGCGTGAAAGCCCCTATACCGCTTGATGGGTGCGCGGACTCGGTCGTACTCCTGGTCAACTCATTTCAGAGGTTCGCGACGCGCTTCAGTCAGGCACCGACAACTAGCTCTCGCCCGCTATGCTCAGGCTGCTATCTTCTTGGAATTGGGTGCCTGTTGGCCCTGATGATCGCTTGTCAAGGCCGAAGAACGAGTCGCATTGGGAGAAGATATAGCCTGCGAACAGCTCGCGTTACTTCACGTGACATTTTAGCCTTCTATTGCTGTTGCTTCATGGGCGCTGTGGGCTGACACTCCAGCTGAAGCTTCGTTATCGCTTCAAGCCATTGGTCCAACGAACTTCAAGTCTGTCTTTGCACCTAGAAAGGATCCCCGTCTTCCGCGGATGTCGTCTCCTGCTGCTTTCTCTCAGTATATCCACCACGCCCTCGACAGCATTGGCTGATAACAACGCTTCTTGCGCGCTGGTGGAGCAGGAACGTGACAACTGTGTGCATCGGGCCACAGATCTCCATGGCAGATTAACATTGCAGCGAAGCTCGCGGGAAGCGGATCGGGAGGAATGTCGATATTGGTTCAGGATAATCCTCAACACAACCAGCCCAGCTCCCTGCGTATTGTAAGCTATCAGCTTGTAAGTCCATAGTACCGCCTTTGCTTAGATTTTAAGACGCTGACGTGCCGTAGGCTTTGACGCTGCTCGCGTCACGCCACACGACAGCCATCACTATCGTCGCCGACAGGCCGGGACCGGCACCGCAGCTCGAGAACAATCTCTCGACCGTTTGTGCTTCAGGTTCTCTGAACACCTTGCGGCTGGGATAAGAAGACGCAGCAGGTACACGACGATGCATGTATGGGCTCAGCGACTCAGGTAACCCGTTATTTGCGGCGGGAGCTTCAGCGCGAGCGCCTCGCCCATATCACACTCGGCCGTCGCGAGGTTCTTCTTCGATGCACGTCTTCATTTGACGCACGTCATACCAAGCCCACCCGCGCGGCACTTAAGAAAGGACGGCGCTGGGGAACCGTGATCCGCGTGGTTCTTGCACTCCCGCTCCCCCGCATCTCCCCACCATGTCTCAGTCCCCCAAGAACGATCCCGATAAGGTAGACGAGACCGCGCGCGTCGATGAGTATTCGGTCGCGGGAGACGGTCTGTCGCCAACGGCTACGGCGGTCGACCTCTTGTCGCACGAGCACACAGACCCGGTATTGGACGCAAAGATGCGTCTGGTGAACAACGTGCGTCTGCACAATGCGTATATGTCTGATCACTATCTCATAGTCAAGTTTCCAGGCGATTGACGAAATCGGCTTTACGGGCTTTCAGTGGAAGATGTTTGTCCTCAGCGGATTTGGGTACGTCGCGGAGGCTTCTCTCCATGGGTGTCCTAACTCACGATCGACATCCCTCGCGCCTACTTCTTATCAGCTACGCCGTGGACTCGCTTATTCTCCTCGTCCAATACATCATCGTCACGCAGGTCGCGCTCGAGTTCCACCCGAGCTTCCCCAACGGCCTCACCATCGCCGCGTTCTCCGGTCTCCTCGTCGGCGCGATCTTCTGGGGCCTGAGCGCAGACATCATCGGACGACGTATCGCATTCAACGGCTCGCTCCTCATCTGCTCCATATTCTGCATCATCTGTGGCGCAGCGGTCAACTGGCTTATGCTCTGCTCCTTCCTTGCGCTTAGCTGTTTCGGCGGCGGCGGGAACCTCGTGCTTGATATGGCCGTGTTCCTCGAGTATCTCCCCAGCAAGCACCAGTGGCTTCTCACTGCCATGGCCGCGTGGTGGGGAGTCGGGCAGCTCATTACAGGATTCTTCGCTTGGGCATTCTTGTCGAATTTCTCGTGCATCGACCCCGATGTAGACCCGACGGCGCCTCCATGCACGAGGGCGAACAATATGGGATGGAGATACTTGTTCTTTTCATGCGGTGGTACGCACGTCATTCGTGTCTTGTCGATGCGAACGTCGACTGAACTTCTATTGTAGCTTTGGTCTTCGTCCTGTCGATCCTGCGCATCACAGTCATAAGCCTCCCGGAAACGCCTAAATATCTCATCGGGCGGGGAGAGGACGCTCAGGTCGTGAAGACGCTACAGATGATCGCTGACAAGTACAAGCGTCCTTGCTCCCTCACAGTCGACCGGCTCGAGGACTGCGGCGTCGTAGGGAGCGCACACGCGAAGGGTCGCGGCGTCTCGTCCGAAATCTGGGTCCATATCCGAGGACTCTATGCCACGAAGCGCATGGGACTCTCGACGACGCTCATTTGGTTCTCATGGATGTGCATCGGTCTAGCCTACCCGCTCTATAACGTCTTCCTCCCGATCTTCCTTGCATCCGTTGGAGCCAAGACGGGTACGACCTCCGCGTACATCCAATGGCGCAACTATGCAATCGTGAACGTCGTCGGTGTCTTCGGACCCATACCCGCCGGTTTCCTGTGTGCGACGCGGATCGGCCGTCGTGGGACGATGGTTATTGGCGCGCTGTCGACGATGGCGTTCCTCTTTGGCTTCACGACGGTTAGGACGGTCAACGAGAACCTCGGATTCAACTGCGCGGTGTACTTCTGCATTAACATCTACTATGGCACGTTGTACGCCTATACACCGGAGGTTCTGCCAAGCGCGCACCGAGGGACGGGCAATGGCATCGCCTTGGGTCTCAATCGTGTAGCTGGGATTCTCAGCGCAGTAGTGGCGAGCGTCGCCGGAAATGTGCGTGAAGTATCACACTGTTCTCTGCATGTTGCTGATTTCATTCTTCTAGAAAGCGACAGCTGTGCCCATTTATGTCTGCGCCGCGCTATACATTGTCATGGCGGCCGTGGCGCTCGCACTGCCATTTGAGCCGTATGGGAGACGCAGCTCGTGATCTCTTCCTGCGCTGTGTACAACGAAGAGGCGAGACCGTCGATGATCCAGTCATCTGGCCGTCCCTCACACGCAAAATGTGTGGCCTCACGTTATGGACAACTGTAGAACAAGTCCTGTGACGACACGAGATGATGCTCT
Source organism: Exidia glandulosa HHB12029 (assembly GCA_001632375.1). Lineage (NCBI taxonomy): Eukaryota > Fungi > Basidiomycota > Agaricomycetes > Auriculariales > Exidiaceae > Exidia > Exidia glandulosa. Next base: position 59,921 of record KV425974.1, read on the forward strand.
GCCAAAATAAAGGGCATGCTGTATATAGCTCGGGCACATGCCGCCTATATTGTGTGAGTAAGATGCTGTATTTGTTGATGCGCAGTCAGACGTGCCGGCATCGCGAATCCTTTGCTTCTTCGGCGCTCAGGCTCGCGTCGCAACCTCAACTCGTCTCTTGTCCTCTTCCCTCTACCCCATCCTACGTGTGCCCACTATGCGCGCTTTCCACACTCTTACTCTCCTAGTCGCGACTGTCGCGGCTCAGTACACTCGTTTACAACGCCGCGCGGAGAACGACTCGTCAGCGTTCGACTGGTATAGCGTGAGCGCAACTTTCCCACAGAATTCAGCTCTCCTAACGCGCCCTCGAATAGCTTGTGCCCTCGGACGACATCTTCTGGACACCCTGCTTTGGTTCTTTCAAATGCGCGCGGCTTAATGCACCACTCGACTATAATGTGCCAAACGGCACCCAAATCCAACTGGCGTTACAACTCTTCCCCGCGCCTGACCAGGAGAACCGCGCCGGTATGCTTTCCGCGTCTCCGCACACCTTACTTGAATTTATGACGATATATTCGCTAGGAACGATCTTTATTAACCCCGGAGGACCTGGAGATTCAGCGACGTCCTTCCTCCTCGCCGATGTGGACAAGCTATCCTCCCTTTTCGGCCCCACATTCGACATACTCGCATTCGACCCGCGCGGCGTCGGAGCGACAACACCCCGCGTTTACTGCTTCGACTCTCCAGAACACGCCGATGCGTTCGGCCAGCACCAGAACCTCGTGTTGAGAGATGGGGACGGCTCCATCCCTCGTGCTCGAGCACAGAAGGAAGTCATCGGCAGCTTGTGCAAGGACAAGGTCGGAGACGCGGCCCAGTTCATGGACACGGAGCACGTCGCCACCGACATGCTGCACCTGCTCTCGAAGATTGGCCAGGAGAAGCTTCTGTACTGGGGCATCGTTCGTTCATTCGCTCCGTGCAGAAAAGCGTTTGCTGAATTTCATTACCCAGAGCTATGGCACCGTTCTGGGGCAATACTTCGCATCTCTCTTTCCTGAGAAGATTGAACGGATGGTTCTTGACGGGATTGCTGACGGCGAGGAGTGGCAAGCTGGCAACATCGTACCGTGGATCGCAGACGCCGACAAGATCATGGCCGCATTCTTCGCGAACTGCGCTGCCGCTGGCTCCTCGAAGTGTGCTATTGCGGAAGCGACAGCGGAAGAAGTCGAAGCGCGACTGGAGCGCATTTTGACCGCCGTAGAGAACGACCCGATCCCTATCCCTCAGTCTCTCACCGGACCATACGTTTACACGTCCGACAACACGGCGCTTCTCATAATCAGCTCTCTCTACGCCCCTTTAGCTGCGTTCCCTGTTTTGGCAGAGACTCTTCGCGCCCTCGAGACGCGCAACTTGACGTTCTTAGCTCAACAGGGCTACATCAGCTCAGACGTTGGCCAGCAGCCATGGCAGCAGTCGAGCTCAGCCCAGTTCGCTATCGAATGCAGCGACTTCCCTCAGCTCGACGGTTCTCTGAACGCAGCGATCGCTACTGTTCGCAACGCGACAGCCGTTTCCAAGTGGCTCGGACCCATCTGGAGCATTCTTCCTATAGCGTGCGGAGCGTGGCCTATTCAGGCCAAGGATCGGTACACTGGATCCGTATCGTCCACCAGCGATACCCCGATTCTCGGCATCTCGAACCTGTACGACGCCGTCACGCCGCTGTCTGGCGCTCGAGCAGTGTCTCAGCGGTTTGGTGGGATGCAACTCCTCGAGCACAATACTGTGGGACATACGGCGTTCTTGTCGCTGTCTACCTGCGTTGCAGACGCTGTCCAAACATACTTCACGTCCGGGCAACTGCCCCGGGAAGGGACAGTCTGCGAGCCCGACGAGCTACCTCTGTTGGGCCCCAGAACGCAGACTGAGTGATAGCTTGGGTTGACGTGTGGAGGGAGTGGTAGCGTTGATGAATGTCACCTGTTCGTCGCTTTAGTTCATATACCCGTGAATGTCGAGCGCGAAAATTGAGCCTTAACGATGCACACCAGCTATAATATACTCAGAGATTCAATACTGACGTAAAGTTAGGGTCTTTGCTGGGCGAAATTGACGCCGCGTTAGTTCCGGCCCGATTCGCTGCTTGCTTTCTGACTCGCCATGGACCCGGCGACTGTGGCCCTGCGCTTAGGGCACAAGACTGTTCAACGGCTTCGAACTGAGCGTCTGCGTAGTGTCGAGTGCGTCAGTCGAAATTGTCATTTCGCGTTCTTGAACACCTGCGTAGAAGCGCAAATGGCGTCGTGGCCGCTGTATCGTTGTTGACTACGCGGCGACTTGACTCCAACCGACGTTTGTTCAACTCGCGCAACGCACTCGTGGGGCTTCCACCAAGTGTCCTGCGTAGACTGCTTGAACATAGTGATCTCGCTGAGCGCGTGTCTATTTCACAGACTTGCAGCGCGTTGCGGGGCCTCTCGCTCTCGATGGTCCACCTCTGGCGCGAGATACGACTACGAAGCAACAACATGCTTCGTGCTTTCTATGTCATGCGTCGCGCTGCACCAGCGCCGATCTTCGTAACGCTCAGTGTCGACGCACGCACTTCAGGCGTGGTCGATAAGTTCGAGGATTTTGCCGCTGCTGTATTCCCGATGATGGAATACTTCGACCTCACAGTACTCTTACTGAAACGTTATTGGCCTGTGGACGATGCAGACGACGCGCTGCAACACGCTCAGTCAATGTCTGCCTGGTGCCAAGTGCGGCAGGCCTTGACGCTGCCCAGCCCTCGTATGCGAACCCTCCTCCTCACAATCCGTTCGCGGCATGGTCACGATCCATTCTATCTTGACGATCAGCTACTCGGCGGTGCCGAATGTGCTCTCCGTTTCTGCTCATTAAGGGGCATACGGCTGCCCTCCAGTGGACTCTGCAATGCGCTCTCTTCGCTCGTCACGTTCGACTACAAAGGTGGAAGAACAAAGTTACGCATGCACGATGTAGCCGATATACTTCGCATATCTCCATGTCTGCACACCCTCGGACTTCATGGACTGGAATCCATAGCGGATGACGAGTCAGTCGCACCGGTGACTCATCCAGCTCTGAAAAAGGCAGCTATTCATTTAGCTGGCTCGCCCCAGAGCGCTGCTCGCACAGCAGCCCGCATTTTCAGTCAGGTGGACGAACTGGTGTTCCTGTCTGGCTTCATCAACGACGGCATGGAGGATGAGTTGGAATGGGGTGGACCCGTGCGAGTCTATTTCCCATTGGGCATCTACGCAGCCGTGCAATACGGCGTCCCTCCCAGGGTCACTGTGCATACAAACTTCGAGCGCTGGCCCCCGGTACTCGCGTCTTCGCGCCTTGTTACGGTTGTTCTACACGAGATGGAGGTCTCGAGATATGGATCTCCTCCATCCGCCCCAAACGTCACAGACCTATGCATCATGATTGCTTCGCCCTGCGACACCAGAAGGACACCTATATCCAACAGTATATTCGTGGAGACCGACGTCGCTTTCGACTATCCCTCGCTAAAAGCGCTCAGCTTCGCGTGTGCAAGACTTCGACGCGGACAGTCCTGCAACTCGGACACAGCTCTCCCGCCCCGGCACTGCACCTGCCAGGACGGGTCCACCATCGCGCTATCCGACGTCAGCGACCTCATTACTCGGGGAGTGCGTTGGTCCCCGCCCGGCCGTCTACTGGACCGTGTCGTACTTGCGGGCTTCTCCAGCGTCGTAGACGTTGACATGTCACGACCTCTCGACTCGCTCAGAACTATGACTTCACACTTGGAATTTGCGCCTTCACTACCGCTCGACGCAATGAGCGGCGCCCTTATGCGCAGGAAGTGGCGTAATGACGACTTGACACGCGTGTTCGACGGTCCCGACGTTCCCGATATCGACACAATATGGGCGATGCATACGCGCCCGCAGTCGAACCTAATACACCTCATGTCATACTAGTAGTGCGTAATCTTCATATCCTGGAACCATGTTCTTGTGATGCAGACCGGCGCTATATTGCCGGGATGCGCACTCGAACTCGTGGGGATCGGGGCTGATGATAACATCCCAGAATTTTGTCTCGAACCGCTTCAACGTGGAATAGCCAGGACCCTTAAAAGTCCCACGTTTGGAGGGCATAATGCCATCAACCGCGTTTCCCCCTTACTACTAAATCTCGCTCTCAACCTTCACGCCTCATCTCTGGAAGATGCAAACCATCAACTCCCCCCTTCCTCTTGAACGCCATACCATCGCGAAAACCGGAGTCGTCGCGTACCTCACCAACGTGCTTCGCCGCGGGAAGAAGGGGCAGAACGACGCAGCTCACAATTAGCCGCTGTCTCCCCTCGCTTCGTCCGAAACAACTTCGCCAGCAACGTCACCCGGATCGACCGCGCCTAGCGCTACACCCACGAAGGATGATACTACGGAAGACGAGTACGAGACGACGGAGAGTGCCTTGCGCTGGGCGCGTGGGGAGGACTTCACAATCGACGGTTTCATTCGCCTCAGCCAGCCCATCGAACAGGATACGGACAGCTCCCATAACTGACTTCCAGTACGGGAGTAGATCGATTTGCATCAGAAGAGCATTTTTACGGGCTGGCCCCTTTTGGTTGGTTTATTTGTGGTCTAGAACACAATCAACCATCTCCGATTGATGAGCGACGGGTCGTGAGATCAAGTGTTCGTATTCGGCAGATAGTCAAGTACTAGTCTCTACTACTTATCGTGGAATTCAAGCCAGTATATTGCTATTAGAAGAGTATGAAACCTCTATGCCTCGACATCAACAGAGCCCAAGAGTTGTCCTCATCAGGAGCGTCAGGCATGACATCGTCAAAGACATTACACGGATCAAACTTCCTGACTTCAGTGCGAGGTAAGACGTTTTGGAGAATATCATGCGGCAAGGAGACCGCGAACTCCAGCTCGGAGACGACATCGCGCAGCTGTTCCAACGCACGGTGCAGATCAACGTCCACCACGTTGCGAATTCCAGATAGTGTGAGACGATCCAGGCGCCGGTTCGGAGGTAGTTGCAAGCGTTGTACGATAAAATCTACGACATCCGACAATGCAAGCCCTATCCGCGCCGATCCACCGCAGTCGGGCAAGTGCGTATTAAAGAGCGACCGGCATTTATACCGCGACTTAACGTGCGATAGATGAAGTGTTCGCAGGGAGGGAAAGTGTCCCAACGGACCACACTCGGTGAAGATTCCAACCTCCTCTGTGGCCCTGTAGTCACAGCACGAAGCGAGTAGAATAGAGATGTGTTGTAGATTCGGCGCGTCAGGTAGTACCCCAAGACGCGAGACCTCAAGCTCGTGGAGGGTGAGGGATACGAACCGGTCGGAAGCGAAGATCGAGGTCCACTCGTCGCACGAGTATATGTAGCTTCGTACCGACAGGTCCAATACCCCGTGAACGCTCACAGTCGATGGACCGTCGAGTGGAGTAACAATGTGGATATCGCCCTGGTAGTCCGGGTGCTCCAGCAGAATCTCTTCGGGTGCATCGTCGAGTGCAACCGCAAGCCTGCTCACTCCAGTGAACGTTGAAACAATGTCTTGAAGCGGAGGAAGGTTGCGTCGAGCAAGGGAGAGCGATATCCGCTCGATAGAAGGATGGAAGAGTCGTATTGGTTCGGGTGAAGGGTCATCTGTAGACAATGAAAGACCCATCACCCCAAACGTCGCGAGCAATGGTGTCGCACTGTACAGCGAACGGATGTCGCTGATGCGGAATTCGTCTCCTATGGAGACATATTCGAATCGAGTAATAGTCGAGAGTGCCTTGCACAAAGTAAAATCCCGCGCTCGAATGCCAGACAGCGTGCATGACTGCAGTGAGGCCGGAACGCCGCCAAGAAGATCAGGATCCAGGAGAAAGGGGACAAGACCGAAAGGGCCGCGCATGGCAAGGTATAGGTTCTGGAGGTTTGGCGCGGGAAGTGCTATAGCTCTGCAGATGCGATGCCACATCGTTCTCGCAAGGACAGAATCTTCAGACTGGTCCAGTATGCCGAATTGGAACCTGCCGCTTATAGCGTGAACAGTCAAGTCGAAGTATTCGAGGCGCGGGAACGCAAAATCGGTGAAGATGTCGATGTTGTCGATGTTATCGCGTGCGGTGACTGTGAGCGTTACTCGAGCGAGCAGTGGGAAGCTTCTGGACAGTAAACCCATCGCCATGGGTATCATCTGTGCGGAAAGCTGTACCTCGCGCCAGGTGTGCGGGAGTGCGCGCGTCGCACATCGCAGAACGGACGAGGTTTCGGAGAGCGTGATACGGTCGCCGAGGTCGCAGTGCACGAGCAGACGGGCAAGTACATCCTTCGGAAGGCTGACGAGAGGGTTACACGCGTTTTTTACCTGGCGCCGGGCGTTTGAGCGCTCAATATCCAGAACCGAGACCGACTTGAGCACAGAATTTGCGTCACTAGTAAAGCCTGTCAGTTCAAATAGGCACGTCGATAGGAAGCAGCATACTTGACGCCGTTCCTTCTAGCCTGTATAAGACGCTGTGAGGCGCGCTGCGCAAGTGCGTGAGCAACGGAGCTCGCGTCCATACGAGGTAAGAGGCAAGATGCGGGTACTGTACGGAAGCAACACATTCCCGCGACTATGAGCAGACCGCGAAGCACCTTTTCTTCTCATAAGTTTCGCGTCTCGGTTATTTCAGCACTTGACTTCTGGTGGAACTTTATTGGGTACTAGCTCTACAATACTAAGGAAGTTTACTTCACCCACGGACGCACTCTCCATCTACTCCGTTAGCAGACCCATGTGTTCCGCCCCGTAGTTAACATCTTTTTTATCATATTATCTACAGTAATCTTGTGGCATCATAGGCGTCTCCTGGAAACTAAAGTACGGGGAGGATCGTATCTTGACCACCTGGAGCCGCCGTCTCCCGGCGGGGCAGGATCATCGTCGTCAAATGCAGAAGTCGGGTCGACGTGTCTGTTCCGGGAGCAGGGGAGCGACGCTGACGGGATCAACTCTAGCAAATCGTCTGGCAAAGAAGGTAGCAGCAGGAGCACGCCGATGAGCTGATGAAGCTCTTGAAGGGACCGCGACAAATCGACGTCTGCTATGTGCCGTATACCGGAGAGAATTAGACGCTCCAATTTATGCTTGGATCGCAAGCGCATGAGGATCAGGTCGCATACGTCCGCAAGAGCGATTGTGCATCCGTTGCGGCAGGTACATCCACGAGGACGCCCTGGCATCTTCTGCTGACACTCTGTCCTCCACTGGGCGGGAGCCTCCGCTAAGCACAGGGTGCGAAGGGAAGGATAGTCGAAGAACAATCCGTTCTCCGAGTCCGAGTCGAGCGACTGGATCAAGACTCCAGGCGTAGGAGGGCCAACGAACAGCGCCGACTGATAATCGCAGCACGTTGACATGATAATGCATAAGTCACGCAAGTTCGGCGCGCTAGGGGGACATCCGACTTTGCCGAGTGCCATTTCGTGGACCACAAGCGACACAAGGCGCGATGACGAGAAGATCGGCGCCCATTGCGTTCTATGGAAGGCGGTCTGTGTCCGAGACTTCTCCTTCGGCTTCCCATAGTGCACGTATGCCAGAGGCTGAGTCGCGCTTGGGACGGAGATGCGAAGTGGACCGGGCAAATCCACTTCGTCTTTCACCTCGGAGATGTGACCTTGGCTGGGACTGATAATAACGAGCTTGTCGAGATTGATAAAAACGCTCTCGATGTGTCGGCCAGTCTCGTCCACCGGCTCCTGAACGAATGCACAGAATCGCTTCAAGCCGACACCCTGGCGGGAGCACGCCAGTTCCACAGATTCGCTCTGCGATGTTACGAGGGACTTGATGCCGATAGTATGAAGCCGCGAAGCGTGCTTCAACAGGGAGCACACGTCGCTGAGGGTTACCGGCTCTTTGCGCGATACCCAGTTGAACGTTTCGAGGAGCGAGAATGCCGCGCAAGGATCCGAGAAGGACATCATGACACCGTGCAACGAGCATGTGCGCAGGTTGCTGGGTGTGCCATTTAGAATCCCGTGATCAATGTAATATGAGCCCTCGACTGAAGTATGCAACGCGACGAATAGCGAATGTAACAGCGGCGCTGGAGCGGATAGCATCGCGTTGATACGATGCCACAGCATCGCGAGCTCAGAAACGTTGAATGTCGGATCCACGCTGCGCTTGTTCGTTACAATAAACATAATATCGAAGTATTCCAGTCGCGGAAAGATCGATTCGGCGAAAACTTCAAGACCATCCAATGTCGTAGCGTCCAGCCTGAGGGAGAGCGTGATTCGCACCGGCAGGGAAACGCTTTTCTGCACGAGATGTGATACTCGAGGCAGAACGGGAAGGGAGAATGTGAACTCGGTCCAGAGGTGCGGCGTGGCGATGGCTGCTTGGAATACATTCGAGCAGGTATGCGAGAGCGCGACGCGCGTGAGGAGGTCGCAGTGCTCCAGTAATCTCCGTATTACGGCTAGCGGAAGCGTAACAAGTGGATGCCACTTCGTCCGGGTCCTGCGCGCGACCACGCGTTCCCTTTCAAGTCGCAATAGCGACGAAACGCGCTCGATCGCTCCATTCGCGCGGCTTAGCAGAGTCAGTTCATAGGACAAAACACCTGAAGAAGGCCGACGCACTCAACACCTCCGCTTCGCGCCTTAGACACGCGTCGATTTGCCCTTGCCGCGAGAAAGAGGGCCAAGTCCTGCGCGGCCATGGTCGCAAGAAGGAAGAACCAAAACGGAACAACCCGGTGTTGCACGCACCCCTGAGTCGTCCTGACGAAAATCGTGAGGCAAAACGCGTACTGCACTGGTAGCCAGATTCGGGGCATACTATCTTGGAAAACTATGCATACAACAATAACCATCACGCAAAGCGATTATGGATATACGAAATGCAGAGAACGGAGGGGCGAAAAAATTGCAACAGGAAAAATGGACAGCAGATACTATAGGTAGTTTACTCCAGAGCGACGAGAGACAATCACAAATGACACAATGCGAGGAAGAAGAGCCGTCGTGTATGGGTGCGAGCGCGAGGAATGTTTGGGAGGTGATACAGATAGTCCGGTTTGGGGGTCGTTCAAAGGCGTCCATACATACTTTTTTTTCTGTGGGAAGGGAAGACGGTCGAGTGTTAGTCCGTAACTGCCAGCAATCGCGAGCGTGCAATCGTCGCTCCGTCTCGTTCAGGCGGCGGGTCCCCATCCACACCACCAGGAACCACGGCTGGCACACCAGCCTCTTCAGGTCGTCGGCGTCTGCGACGTCTCCTACAACGCGGGTCAGCATGATGGAAATGACGGTACACGACAGAACGACGCACCGAGGGTACAACGGTCCGCGTGGCATGACGCGCTCGTCCAAGTCTAGCGCAACGTTCGCGGCGGCCTGCAGCCCTTCGACCCAGCGAATCACATCCTCCACACCCTCCAGCTGGACCAGGAACTGCTCGCCCTCCGCGCGGATACGCACAACGTGCGGCCGCTTCGTGTAATCCGAGCCCAAACCAGACTCGGCGCGCTGCATGCTGTACACGCGCAGGGGCGACCCGCGCGTGTCGGGCATGTGCGAGTGCTGGAAGATCGTAGCGGGTAATAGGGATGTCGAGGACGCCGCGGACGGGTTCGCGCCGATGCCGCCTGCGGGAGGTTGGAAGAACACTTGCGAAGAAGACGCGGAGGAGGAGACGCGGTGTCCCTTGCGGAACGTCGCGTGGCCGTAGCCGTGACCGGTGTCGGATGCGGTCGCGTCGAAGGGATGCACGCCTGCGCGCAGGAGCATCTTGTCCGCGACAGGGGGCATACCGTTAGGCGTTGACGATGCGCTCGTAGACGTCGCGGAGGTCGTCACGCTCTCGCGGCTCCCGTGGTCGGCGCTACTCCGCGGGCTGGGACTCGCGCTGGTGCTGGCGCTCCGACGATGCCGTCTCGTGGTCAAGTTTAACCTGCTCCGACTTCTCCACCCGCCAGGACTCAACTTCTGCTCGTCCTCCCCGCCGCCGTCCTCGTCGTCCGGCTCCCGGTTCGAACCGAACGAGAACGCGCTACGGTCCTTGTACAGCTTGAGGCACGTCCCCTCGAGCACGAGCCAGACCTTCTTCCACCGCCGGTCCCTGGCGATAACATGCGGTGCGCTGAACTCCATCTTGCGCGGTACGAGTGCAGCGAGGTAGATACCGTTCGAGTACGCCGGAAGTTCTTCCATTCCTTCGTGCGAGGAATCGTGTGGCGCAGGAGGAAGCGCCGCGTGAGAACTGTACGCAGGAGGCAGAGCGTGCGAGGGCAGCGTTGGAGGGAGCGAAGAACGACGGCGTCGGGGTTGCGGTCGCGCGGGCGGCGGAACGAGGTCGTTCGCTTTCATATACGCCTGAATCTGCGCGAGCGTCGGCGACGGCGATTCTTGCACGGGAGGGGGAAGAAGAGGAAGAGGGAGCGTCGACGGTCCATCCTGCAAACGCGTGGTGGCCGCGCTCGGGCGCGGTCCCAGCGCGTCTACGGCCGGGTCCGGTGGCGCAAGCGTTGCACGCGCAGGGACCGCGCGCGGCGAGAGGTCGTCCATGCTGCGAGACACGCGACGTGTCATACCGGGTCGCGGTGTGGCAGGCGTGGGCGTTTGCGCAGAAGAGCTCTGGGACAGACGTTGTGCCGAGAAATAGTCCGTCTCAGATGTAATGACCGTTGCAGAGGGCCGCAATCGTATCTCGGGTCGTGTCATAGGTTCTTCCTCTCCTTCGGAATCGACGACGGGCATGTCAGGGAATACGCGAGCTGTGGAAGTTGACGAAGTTTCGTTCTCTCCGGAATCGTCGTCCGAATCGGCGTCCTCTTCTTCAATCTCGTGCACAGCGGTCGGCGCTCGCTCGGCGTCAGTGCCTACGAGCGGTAGATGGGGCATGACACGAAGGCTGCGTCGAGCGACAGCCTGTGGTCGTGGTGTCTGGTGCTCAAGAGCGCGCTGGTGCTGTTCCATGAGAACGGCGAGACTAGGCATGCGAGCCAGCACTTCTTGTGGGGGCCGGCGCACAACAGCTGGAGACAGGCGCAGACGTGGTGTTGCCGTTCCGTCTGCGCTTAGTGTGGGTGACAAGATAGGCGGGATAGCGGGCAGGCTGTCGAGGCGAGGCGGCATGCTGGGCACTTTCTTGATTGTCGAAGTAGATGGCGCTTGGGGGCCATCTTTCTGCATCGCAGATGCAATTGAGAACATGCTGTCCGCTGCTGTGACTGCAATAGTCTGCAAGGAACAGTGAGCAATCATGAATACGGGGAAAGACCCGAAGTCGATTCCCGGGTGCCTCTCCCAGAACTTCAGCTGCACAAGGTAGCAGCGCCCCAAATTTTGCCAATACGTCCTGCAAAATTGCAGGACAGTGGGTCGAAGATCACGTTCGACACTCTATCACCGACAGAAATCGACTTTGGGTCCAGTACCGATTGCCTCACCTCTTGGGGACGCGGAATAGAACTGCCTGTCGCGGTAGCCGTTGTCATTGTCGTCGATGTCGACGTCGATGGCGATGGGTCTGGGGTCATGAATGAGATCTGGGTGCGCGCAGCCTGGTCAGCAAGTGTCGTGGTGGGTGAGCCATGAGGCGCACTTCGAGCTCAAATTCCAGTCGCCACGGTCGTCGTCGAGGTTGTCGTCGTAGTCGTCGTCGTAGGCGTCTCCAGCAGTGAGCTACGCGTCGTCAAACGCCGCTGCGGTCGCCGAGCACGGTCAGCGAGCGCGTCACGAGCGCGTCATGACTAGACGACGAGCTCACCTGCAGAACGCGTTCGTCGTGGTCGTTGCGGTCGTCGTTGACGACGTCCAATTTCTGGTCCTCGCTGTTCTCGCCGTTGTCGAGGCGATCAGCTGAATGGTCGAAGAAGAAAGTAAATGCGGCCGAGCGGACCAGCAACAAGTGACGTCGTCCGTTTACGTCCGAGCTATTTACAGATCAACCTGAACCGGATGTGTGAACTTGACTATTCTGGTTTCAGACTACTGTATGTGGACTGAAACACCTTAAAAAATCGACCTGCAGATTCAGTTTGAATAGGTTGGTGAGGACCTGAGGTCAGCGCTTGGACCTTCGGTCATCCGTTCGTCAGCTGCAGCGCCGACCTGGCGCCAAGCTGGCGGCCCGCCGATCGGCCGACTTTCTCTACACGTGCGAGCCAGCTCCACGCTCATTAAATGTCGCACGTCTTGTCTGCTGCGCACTCCAACTTGTATATATGAGGTGGGACGCTTTGAGAAATCTAAATCCGGTTCTCCCATGACGCGCAGAATTTTTTGGAACAGAAGTCATAACAGTTCGAGTTTACCTCGTCTGTGACCCTAGCGAGTGGCGCGGGTATTGCTGTCCAGTTTCGGGTTGCACACAACGGATGGTCACGGGAGGCACATTGTGCCTGCAGGGAATCCACGCCTCAGATCTGGACCCAAATACTATACAGACCTTGGGAAGCGCAGGATATCGCTTATACACAAGTAACGCACACTCCTCCACCGCAGGAGCTGAAGATAAAGGCAGTTAGTCAGCAACACACAGTACTAGTATCTGCTGAACTCTAAGATGCAGCAAGGGTTTTGTACGCATCGAGGACCTCCTCGTTTGGTATGGCAGCCTCGATCTCCGTAGCATTCCTGGTGCCAGTGACTGCATCGTCGTACCACTCCGCGAGGGTGATCGCAAAGTCTGTCGGGTAGCGACACTCCTCGCAAGCCTTTCTGAACTCGACGACGTTCATATCCTCCCGCGCGAATATCGAGATCGGATGCAGCATAGCGCAAATACGCTTATGCGGATACGGCTCGCTCTTCCAGTCGCGCTTCTGGCACTCCTTGGAGCAGTACTGCACGTACTTGCATTGCGCGCACAATGAGAGCATCTTCCGCGTTTCCTGCACCGTCTTCCCGCAGCCAGGACCCCAGCACGAGCGACGAGCACGAACGTACTTCAGGGTTTGGAACAGAGTGGAGTAGTGGTCCGTCCTCTCCATAATCCTCTGAGCCCATTCGCGGACGTAGGCAGGTACATCCGAGTCCTTTGGGCGCGAATCGGCAGGGATATGGGGGTACAGCTGGCAAGCAATGTCCGCTGATACAGCGCTCCAGCTCTCCTTGTGCACGTTCGGAATAAACGAGAGGATAGTCGTGAGGTTTTCGTATAGCTCGAGCTCGAACCCCCGAACTAGAAGCTCGCCCTCTCCCGGAGCCGCGTCCGAGCCGCTGAACATGGTCCAAAGGAAGAACACCTGCACCTGTACTGCTGACGGGTGTACTCCCGCAATCAGAAGAATCGCGCTGTTGTGGGGAGGCGTGCCAGCTTTACGGATCTCGTCGCCTTTAGATACGAGGATGGCAGCGATTCGCCCGAGCTCGGCGACCATCGAGGCCACCAGTGTCGTGCGATGAATGTCCTTGAGCAATTCTGGAAGAACGAGCGGACGCTGGACAGAGAGCATGGGGTTGACGATGCACGCGATGGATGGAAGGAGGGTGTAGGCTTTTACGATCGCCTCCACACCCTTGGCCACGCCGAACGGGAAGAGATCGTCCTCCGATGTAGGCCACAGGCCCTTCTTCGAGAGTTTATTGGACTCGACAGCACGCGTGTTGTCCTGTATGAAGCAGAGGCTGATGTGGACACACAACTGCTCGTACACCAGATCAAAGAGTTTCGTTTCCAACTCCTGTATCCGCGCCCGAGCCGGCGGATTCGAACAAGAGCGACACTTGCGCCAGCAGCGCAACAGCCGGCCCGAGCAAGCAGCACGGTCCTCTAGTGACCAGGAGCGCTCGGTCACGATGAAGGACATGAGCGCGCTGAAGTAGTCGTGGCATTTCAAGCGTAGTTGCCGCAGTTGCGAGTCATCCTGAGTTTGCCCCTGCATGAACAGGGTGAAGCAGCCCATGCAGAGCGTGGGTTGGTGCGCGGGAGTCAGCTGCGCCGCGAGAGCAAGTGCACGTCGTTCCATCGTGAAGCTGGACGCGGTCAAGTGGTAGCAATCGGCAACACGCGGCCTGTCGTTCTGCAGTGCAACTATGTACAGAACACGGGATCACATGTGAGGAGTATACGCATTACTCAGACCACTACCATGCGTATATATTTCATAAATATCGCACAAACATCTACCTGCGCTAGATCGTGGTAACGTACAGCTGGGTACACAAGGACAACCAAGAACGCGAGACCAAAAGAGACATTGCAAGTCCACTCGCTATCCGCGCTGCTTCCTGCCGCGCCGGCCTGGGGTAACGACGCCGTTGGCCAGCTTTGACTTTTTCTCGGCCGGTTTGAGGATCTGGACAGGGTCAGAATGGCAACACTGGCGGGCAGCACACGCACCTGGAACGAGCACAGCAGCGTCTCGTCGACGCTCATCATCGCGCCTGCGTTGTCGAACTCGCCGCAGTAGTTGGGCGCGGAGAAGATGGTGACGAGCCTGCGCTTAGCGAAGAACTCGTACCCGTCCTCGACGACCTGGTGCGCGCGGCAGATGAGCTCCATGTCGTGCTTCTGCAGGAACCGCTGGACGACGTCGGCGCCGAACGTGAACGAGATCCCGCGGTCGTTCTCGCTCCACCCGCTGATCTCCTTGTCCGGGTCCGACCAGAGCAGGTCCGAGAGCAGGCCCGTGTCCGGCACGTCCGTCGGGCGCATCACGCGCCGGATCTGCTCCATCGACTGCAGGTCGGGCGAGAGCCCGCCGTGCATGCACAGAATCTTTTCGTCGATGATGGCGCAGATCGGCAGGCAGTTGAAGCAGTCCGTGAACGTCTTCCACATCTTGATGTTGTACCGCCGCTTGCCTAAGGACGCGCGTTAGTCAGCGGAACGCAGCAACCACGCGTAGGGAGCTCACATTCGTCGTAGAAACCGTAAATACGGTTTATACTCGCGCTCTCGTGGTTGCCGCGCAACAGGAAGAAGTTCTCCGGGTACTTGATCTTGTACGCGAGCATGAGGCAGATCGTCTCGAGGCTCTGCTTCCCGCGGTCGACGTAGTCGCCGAGAAACAGGTAGTTGGCCTCTGGAGGGAAGCCGCCGTACTCGAACAGCCTGAGCAGGTCGTAGTACTGGCCGTGTATGTCGCCGCATATCTTGATGGGCGCTTCGAGTTCGAGAAGGATGGGCTGGGAGATGAAGATCTCGCGAGCCTTTGTACAGAGGTACTTGATCTCGTATTCGTGAAGCTGAACGGCCTTCCCGGGTCGGTTGCCGCGAACTGGCCGACCGAACGGGATCCGCGACGTCAGACGTCGATAGTGACAGGGTTGGAGGAGTGGCGAAGGCAGCATGACCCAGTCCACGAAAGCCACCGGACGTGCGTCAAGAAAACATGGACCAACGAGCAGCGGCGCGACCGGTGGGTGTCGGCGTAGAGTACGGGCGATAAGGACCCCATCGTCACGAACGCAGGGCAGATTCAACGTCGAGAAAAGAGAGTAGACGTCGACAACGGGCAGCAGAATAATATAACGAAATATATGAAAGGATTGTCAGCCTAGGATTTCTTGTGTCCAGAGGGTACCTCGCACCTTCCAATAGTCTATCAATGACCGAGTCGAGGTCTATCTCGACATTCGCATCTGGTGTGCCTATGTTCATGGTCTATCCTGGTCGCCGTTGTCGTCGTCGTCGCGCTCTGTGGTTAAGCGCTGAGTCGAGTCATTTTACGACGATGGGAATAGGGCCGCACAGTTTTACTTGAAAGTCGTAACAAAATACTCAATGCTACAAAAACACAGGACTTGGACAATAAATGTGTGCTCGCTGGAGCGCACGCTGGACTTGCGAGACGGACGAGCGGCGCGAGGGAACCGGGCTGGGCAAAGGGCAACAAATAGGAAAGATCCGATGTCGCGCCTGGACACCCACATGGTCCGACGGTCCAATACTATTTGCACACGCTGGCACCCTGAGACGGATCGTGGCACGCCCAAAATATCTCGATAAACGCATGCAATGAATTTATCGCACTGAGTGCAAGAATAAAGACAGGTGATCGTGTTTCAGACCACAAATGAACAAACGAGGCCGTCACGAAAGGGTCCAGCCCACAAAGGTGTCCTCCAAGCGCAAATCATGCGACTCCCGTACTGAGATTCAATCATGGGAGCAGTTTTCGCTGTCCTTGTCGATCGGCTGGCTCAGGCGAATGAATCCGTCGATGGTGAAGTCCTCGCCACGTGCCCAGCGCAAGGCACTCTCCGTCGTCTCGTACTCGTCTTCCGTGGTATCATCCTGCTCCGTGGGTGTAACGGTAGGCTGGGTAGATCCGTGTGCCTTTGACGGGGAGGTTGTTGTTTGAGACGAAGGGAGGGGAGGAAGCGGCTCGTTGCGAGCTGCGTCGTTCTGCTCCTTCTTCGCGCGACGAAGCATGTTGGTGAGGTACTTGACAACTCCGGTTTTAGCAACGGTATGGGGGTCAAGAGGACGTGGGGAGTTGATGGTCTGCATCTTCCAGAGATGGGGCGTGGAGGTTGAGAGCGAGATTCGGTAATAAGAGGGAATCGCGGTTGATGGCATTATGCCCACCAAGCGTGAGACCTTTAAAGGTTCTAGCTACTCCATCTCAAAGCGGTTCGAAACGAAACCCTGGACAGCCCCGATCCCCACGAGTTCGAGTGCGCATCCTGGCATCAATGTAGCGCCGGTCTGCATCGCAAGAACATAGTAGCAGGATAGAGAGTCTGAGAGATTACTCACTATGGGATGAGGTGTATTAGGCTCGACTGCAAACGCATATGCATCGCCCGTATTGTGTCGGTTTTGGGAACGTCAGGACCGTCAAACCCTTCGCGTTAAGTCGTCAAGTTACGCCACTTCCTGGGTAGAAGTGCGCCTCTCATTCTGTAGTGAAGGCGTAAACTCCAAGTGTGAGGAAATAGCTCTGAGCTAGCTGATAGGTCGCGATATGTTAACGTCTACGACGCTCGAGAAGCCGGCAAGGGTGACATAGTCCAGTAAACGACCGGGCGGGGACCAGCGGCCTAATGAAGTCGCTGACGTCGGATAGCGCGATGGTGGACCCATCCTGGAATGTGCATAACTGGGGCGGGAGAGCAGTGTCCGAGCTGCAGGGCTGTCCGCGTCGAAGTTTTGCACACGCGGAGCGCTTTTAGCGATGCATCCCGTTTACCGAGTCCAACGTCGCACGTCTCTGCATTTCGCATTACATAATCGCAGTGCGGATGGTTATTGCTGTAAACATAGTGTCCAAGATATTTTGTTCCGACTCACTCTACCAAGGCAGTAACGCCCTGACTTGGTGCTTGCACACTGCGGCGGCAGAACACCGGTTTGCTTCCGTCTCCGTTTCTTTCTTTCTTCTTGCCATCATGACCGCCCAGGACATGGCCCTCTTTCTCGCAGAAAGGGCAAATCAACGCGTGACTGAGGCGCGAATGACAGGCGTTGAGTGCGTCAGCCTTCTTTCGGCGTCTTGTACTACAAACTGATTATGCCCAGCCGCGCAAATGGAGCGATCGAGCGCGTTTCGTCGATATTGCGACATGAAAGGCAACGCTTCGTCGCGCGTAAGACGAAGTTGCATCCACTTGTTACGCTCCCACTTGCCGTAATACGAAGATTAATGGAGCACAGCGACCTCCTCACCCGCGTCGCGCTCTCGCATACCTGCTCGAATGTATTTCAAGCAGCCATCGCCACACCGCACCTCTGGACCGAGTTTACATTCTCCTTTCCCGTTCTGTCTCGAGTATCACATCTCTTGCAGAAGAGCGCTCCCCTGCCGGTGCACATCTCGCTCTCCATCAGGCTGGACGCTACGACCCTTGCCGGTCTCGAAGTTTTCGCCGAATCGATATTTCCGCGACTGGAATACTTCGATATCACGTTTATTGTGGGGAACAAGCGCAGCTTGGACCCTTCCGTGGATGTTTCAGAGCTCGCGATGCTGTGGCATCGTATCAACGCGATGCTATCCGCTCCAGCGCCATTATTGCATTCGCTCTTCGTCGAATTGCACACGTCAGTCGAGGGGTCGTATTACTTGGATCACGGGATTCTAAACGGCGCACCCAATAACCTGCGCACATGCTCGTTGCACGGTGTCATGATGTCCTTCACGGATCCTTGCGCGGCATTCTCGCTCCTCGAAACGTTTAACTGGGTATCGCGCAAAGCCCCGATAACCCTCAGCGACGTGTGCTCTCTGGTGAAGCACGCTTCGCGGCTTCATACTATCGGCATCAAGTCCCTCGTAACTTCGCAGAGCGAATCTGTGGAACTCGCGTGCTCCCGCCAGGGTGTCGGCTTGAAGCGGTTCTGTGCATTCGTTCAGGAGCCCGTGGACGAGACTGGGAGACACGTCAAGAGCGTTTTTATTAATCTTGACAAGCTCGTTATTAATCAGTCCCAGCCAAGGTCACATCTCCGAGGTGAAAGACGAAGTGGATTTGCCCGGTCCACTTCGCATATCCGTCCCAAGCGCGACTCAGTCTCTGGCATACGTGCCCTATGGGAAGCCGAAGGAGAAGTCTCGGGCACAGACCGCCTTTCATAGAAAGCAATGGGCGCCACTCTTTTCCTCAGCGCGCCTTGTATCGCTTGTGGTCCACGAAATGGCACTCATAAGAGTCGGATCTCCCCCTAGCGCACCGAACTTGCTCGACTTCTGCATTATCATGCCAACGTGTTTCGAATATCGGTCTTCGCTGTTCGTTGGCCGTCCCATGCCTGGAGTCTTCATCCAGTCGCTCGACTCGGACCCGGAGAACGGATTGTTCTTCGACTTTCCTTCCCTTCGCACCCTGTGCTTAACGGAAGTTCCCACCCAGTGGAGGACGGAGTGTCAGCAGAAGATGCCAGGGCGTCCTCGTGGATGTACCTGTCGCAACGGGTGCACCATGGCTCTCACGGATGTATGCGACCTGATTCGCATGCGCTTGCGATCTACGCATAAGCTCGAACGTCTGATTCTCTCTGGTATAAGGCACATAGCAGACGTCGATCTGTCGCGGTCCCTTCAAGAGCTTCATCTGCTCGTCGGCGAGCTCTTGCTGGAGCCTTCTTTGCCAGACGATTTGCTAGAGCTGATCCCGTCAGGATCATCCCGACGCTCTCGCCACAGACCAGTCGATCCGACTTCTACGTTTGACGATAATGATCCTGCCCCGCCGGGAGACGACTCGCGGTGGTCGAGATTCGACCCTCCCCGCCCTCAGACCTCCAATGGTCGACTATAAGGTCACAAAAGTGTAACGAGATCATGAAAATACAAGCTTAAGGTCGACTACGGGAGCAACATATGACGGGGAGTAATATATGGCTTTATCAACTGAGTGGATGGAAACCCCGTCCGTAGGTTAAATTCCATGTATTGCAGTAACACGTATAGTCCCACAAGGATCGAAGCGTGGGGAGCTCCAAGACGCGAAACATTAGCATGAGAAGAAACGGTGCTTCGTCGTTTGCTCATAATCATAATGCCAATCTTCGAGTAAACATCGACGCGAGCGGAATGCGTTGCTTCCGTACAGTACCCGCCTCTTACCTCTTACGTCGTATGGACGCAAGCTCCGTTGCTCACGCACTTGCGCAACGTGCATCACAGCGACTTAAACAGGCTAGAAGGGACGGCATTGAGTACGGTGTGCTGTATCAACATAGTTTCCAAATTGACCTTGCTCGCCCAGGGACGCAAATTCTGTGCTCAAGGCCGTCTCGGTCTTGGCTATCGAGCGCTTGAACGCACGGCAGCAGGTCAAAAACGCGTGTAACCCTCTCATCAATCTTCCGAAGAACGTACTTGCCCGGCTGCTCGTGCACTGCGACCTCGGCGAGCGTATCACCCTCTCCGAAACCTCGTCCGCTCTGCGTTGCGCGACGCGCGCACTCCCCCACATCTGGCGAGAAGCACATCTTCGTGCACAGATGATACCCATGGCGATGTGTTTACTGTCCAGAAGCTTCCCACTGCTCGCTCGAGTAACACTCACTGTCACCGCACGCGATAATATCGACAAAATCGACGTCTTCACCGATTTTGTCTTCCCGCGCCTCGAATATTTCGACTTAAGCGTGCAAGCTATAAGCGGCAGGTTCCAGTTCGGCGTGCTGGACCAGTCCGAAGATTCTATGCTTGCGAGAACGATGTGGCATCGCATCTGCAGAGCCATAGCACTTCCCGCGCAAAACCTCCGGAACCTTTACCTCGCCATGCGCGCCCCTTCCGGGCCTGTCCCCTTTCTATTGGATCCCGATCTTCTTGGCGGTGTTCCGGGCTCATTGGAGTCATGCACGCTATCTGGCATTCGAGCGCGGGATTTTACATTGTGCACAGCACTCTCGACTATTACTCGATTCGAATATGTCTCCTACGGAGACGATTTCTGCATCAGCGACATCCGTTCGCTGTACAGTGCGGCACCGCTGCTCGAGACTTTTGGGGTGACGGGTCTTTCATTGTATGACCCTTCAGCCGAACGAATACGACTCTTCCATCCTTCTATCGAGCGGATATCTCTTTCCCTTGCTCGACATAGCCCTTCCTCCCTTCAAAACATTGTTTCATCATTCGCTGGAGCGCGCAGGCTTGTAGTCGCAATCGACGGCACGCCTGAAGGGATTTTGCTCGAGCACCCGGAGTGCCAAGGCGATATCCACGTGGTCGCTCCACTCTACGGTCCTTCGACTGTGAGCGCTCACGGAGTCGTGGACCTGTCGGTACGAAGCTACATATACTCGTGCGACGAGTGGACCTCGATCTTAGCTTCCGACCGGCTCGTATCCCTCACCGTCCACGAGCTCGAGCTCTCGCGTCTTGGGGTACTACCTGACGCGCCAAATCTACAACACATGTTCATTCTACTCGCATCGTGCTGTGACTACCGGGCCACAGAGGAGGTTGGAATCTTCACCGAGTGTGGTCCGTTGGGACACTTTCCCTCCCTGCGAACACTTCATCTATCCCACGTCAAGGCGCGGTATAAGTGCATCTCGCTCTTTGATACACACTTGCCCGACTGCGGTGGCTCGGAACGGATAGGGCTTACATTGTTGGATGTCGTAGATTTAATCGTACAACGCTTGCAACTACCTCCAAACCGCCGCCTGGATCGCCTCACACTATCTGGAATTCGCAACGTGGTGGACGTTGATCTGCACCGTGCGTTGGAGCAGCTGCGCGATGTCGTCTTCGAGCTGGAGTTCGCGGTCTCCTTGCCGCATGATATTCTCCAAGACGTCTTACCTCGCACTGGAGTCAGGAAGTTTGATCCGTGTAATGTCTTTGACGATGTCATGCCTGACGCTACTGACGAGGACAACTCATGGGCCCTGTTGATGTCGAGGCATAGGCGTTTAATACTCTCCTAATATACTGGCTTAGTAAGTTAGTAACTGGCTTGAGTTTCACGACAAGTAGTAGACTCGAACATTCATCTCAATACTCTCACGACCATCGCTCCCATCGCTCCTCGATCAGAGATCCATCTGCTGTATATATATTCTGAGTGACGATTTCGACAACTGCAAGGTCGCCTCGCGGCAACGGCCTGGCGCACCGGTCTGCATCGCAATAAAATGGTTGCAGACTACGGAAGAGTACGCGCTAATACGACACATGTACTGGGTGCGCCTACGGGTGCATATACGTTGCCCACGTTGAGTCGATATCGGGAACGTCGGGGCCGTCAAACACGCGTGACAAGTCGCCTGTGCGCCACTTCCTGCGCAGCTTTGCGCCCGTCAACGCGTCTGGCGCTAACGAAGATGCAAACTCCAGTTGTGCGGTCACGCGGCTCAGCAATTCGAGAGATCGCGCCAGGTCAACGTCTACGACGTGCAAAAAGCCGACAAGCGCCACGCGGTCCAGTAAGCGGCCAGGCGGGGACCAGCGAGCTCCTCGAGTTATCAAATCGCTGATGTCGGATAACGCGATCGTGCACGTATTGTGGCAGCTGCAGGAACGGGTCGGGATAGCACTGTTCGCACTGCAGGACTGTCGAGGTTTCGCGTACGCAAAACTGAGTACTGCCAGCGAAGGATAGTCGAAGACTATGTCGATCTCCACGAATATACTGCAGCGGGTGGGGTCGCCTCTTGTGTCACAGGCAGAAGCAATGAGTATGCACAGGTCTGTGACATTGGGGGCGCTTGGGGGGAATCCATATCGCGAGAGCTCCATCTCGTGTACAACAAGGCTAACAAGCCGCGAAGACGCAAATATTGGAGGCCAGCGCTCGAAATATGTATGGACAATCACTCTGGGAGGGACGCCGTACTGCACGGCTGCGTGGATTCTCGCCAAAGGGAGATAGATTCGCAACGGTCCGCTCCATTCCAGGTCGTCGTCTATTGTACCATCAATGGAACCAGACGTGAACACGAGTTGGTCCACTTGGTTGAAAACGCGGGCGATCGTGCGAAATGCGCTGGGAGTCGAGGGAGCCAAATAGATAGCTGCTTTCTTCAGAGCCGGATGGGCCACCGGTGTGACTGGCTCATCGTCCGGTATATGATCTAGTCTATGGAGTTCGAGGGTATTCAGACATGGAGATATGCGAAGGATATCGGCTACATCGTGCATGCGTAACTTGGTTCCTCCGCCTTTGTAGTTGAACGTGACGAGCGAGGAGAGCGCATTGCACAGTCCAGTGGAGGGGAGCCGAATGCCATTTAATGAGCAGAAACGAAGGGCGCATTCGGCGCCGCCGAGTAGCTGATCATCAAGATAGAATGGATTATGTCCACTCCGCGAACGGATTGCGAGGAGGAGGGTTCGCATACGAGGGGCGGGCAGCGTCAAGGCCTGCCGGACTTGGCACCAAGCAGACATCGACTGAGCGTGTTGCAGCGCGTTGTCTGGACCGACCAGGGGCCAATGACGGCTCAGCAAGAGTACTGTGAGGTTGAAGGACTCCATCATCGGGAATACAGCAGCGGTAAAATCCGCGAACTTGTCGACCACGCCTGAAGTGCGTGCGTCCATTGTGAGCGTGACGAAGATCGGTGCTGGAGAAGCGCGGCGGATTACATAGAAAGCATGGAGCATATCGCTACAGCGTAGTCGTATCTCGCACCAAAGGTGGGTCATCGAGCACGAGAACGCCCGTAGCGCGCTGCAAATCTGGGAAATCGATACGCGCTCGGCGAGATCACAGTGTTCAAGCATTCTACGCAAGACACTTGGTGGAAGCTGTACAAGTGCGTGACGCGAGTTGAACAAGCGTCGTTCTTGGAGCAGGCGCCCCGTAGTCAGCGACGACACAGCGGCCAGAACAGCATTTGCGCTTCTGCGGGAGGGGTTCAAGAACGTGTAATATTAATGGCACTTGCGACTGACGCACTCGACACTACGCAGACGCTCAGTTCGAAGCCGTTGAGCAGTCTTGTGCCCTAAGCGCAGGGCCGCAGTCGCCGGGTCCATGGCGAAGTCAGAAAGCAAGCAGCAAATCGGAACGGGACCGTGACGGAACTAACGCGGCACCAATGATTTCTCACCAAAGACCGAGCACCCAGGCCTCAGGCGTCAGTATGCTCTCAACATCTTGGTGATGTGCATTTTCATTGGCTCAAATTTCCTTACATAGGTTGTCGTCGATACAATGGGCATATGAACTACATCGACGAACGGTTGTCATCCCTCACCCCTCCATTCCGTCATCGAAAGTCCTAATACCAGATTAACTAATCACTCAGTCTCTTTCCATGCTGGCCCGCCGCTCTAGGGTGGCACATGCGCGTCCCTACGGGACTTGCAATTGGTAAGTACTCCAACTTGCCAGTTGCGTCAACTTCATGCGGCGATTTAGCATTTCACTGATGCCACTTGATCCAGGTCATCCACGGGATCGCAATGCACAACGTCACCGTGACAAAGGCGAATCAGCCGGACTCCTTTCCCTTCCATTGACACTGGCACGAACAAGGTACACCGATTTACCGTAGTATTTTACTGCAATGATACTATATTGCTGAACTGCGAAGTGCGTGCATATACTGAATCACGCTACGTAAGAACGCGCCTGGCCCTCCTCCCATCACTTCAGCATATTAGACTTCCCCGCCCCTGAGCGCGTGGCAGAGGGCAACCGCTGCGCGCACCAGTACTGACAACTTCCGTGTGATGCAGTCATGACAGCTGCGCTGGCTTCCAACACGTGCGTCGCTTTACTACCACCTGAACATCGGTTACTTGCCTGTTTGTACACACGGGGCTGGACGGATCGTGCACCGAGTTCCTGAATATCTCGCAGGGTATGACTGTTTGAGTTTTTGATCTCAACACAGCACTGGCCAATCATGGCCTTCCAAGGAGCCATGATCCCAAGAGAATCCGGAGGAATTCCTAGATCACCAATCCTGTCACATGTCCATCAATTGGATCACCAATCCTCAGAGGCTGTGCGAGGATCATCCCCACATTGGCAAGTCCGTGCATTGGGCTTCGTTCAGGCAGTATCGCTAACCCACAACAGCAAGGTACCGCCGCGCGCTGCACCAGCATGCGCTACATTACAGCGCCCTGCAGTATTCGACGTACAGGTCAAGGGTTGCCAGCTCCGTCCTGCGCACTGCGGGAGCCGCGAGTGATCATGATTCACAGCCGGCGTTTGCCTCCCCTCGGTGTCAAGAAGCGCGATGCACGGGCGCAGTCTGTCCTAGGTACATAACCAGCGCCATGTTTGTTTGAAGCCCATTTCTTTCACCCCATGACCCTCCGTTTCCTTCTCCCTTTCTTTTTCTGCGCTCTTGCGTCGGCCCTTCCGTCGCAGGTTTACCACAATGGTACCAATCTGGCGGCACGAGATGGAATGGGCGCAATCCCTGTGAACCGCGACGTCTCGAAATGCCCTGGTGAGCTGTCGGGCTGACCTGGAAGATCTGGCGCTTACGATGAGTGTAGGTTACAACCTCGGCGATGTCTCCAACTCCAAGAATGGATTGACTGCGAAGCTGACGCTTGCGGGCGACGAGTGCACGGCGTTTGGTCTGGATATTAAGGATCTCACAGTCGAGGTCACGTACGACACTATGACCAGGTGCGTAGTCGTGGCTCTGGTTCTTTTCCGCGTTTTCCGAGATCGTAGCTCACATGTCACTCGATACAGGCTGCACGTCAAGATCTATGACACTGTGAAGAACCAGTTCCAAATCCCGGAGTCGCTCATCGAGCGTAGCGCACCCGACCCGGATTCTACGGCGGACACGTCGGATCTTGTCTTCAACTACAACGCAAAGCCTTTCGAGTTTTGGATCACGCGTAAAGGCGCGAGCGACGACGAGAAACCACTGTTTGATACGCGGAAGAGCTTTCTGCCTTCGACTCCTGTTCCTCCTGTCCACGCCGACGACCCTAGCACGGCTTTACCGGCGTTTAACCTGATCTTCGAGGACCAGTACATCGAGGTTCGTCGCTCGTCTCTCCGCCGCCTCTTCGCTGACAGCGCTGCGAAGATCACGTCGGCGTTGCCGAAGGATACGAACCTTTACGGCCTGGGAGAGTATTACTCCTCGTCGGGCTTCAGACGTGACACCGGAGCATCCGGTGGAGCTGGATCGGTCCAGGCGCTCGTAGCAAACGGTGAGTCTTTATCTCGCTCTGTGGCAGGTCGCTGATCGTTGTGTAGGGTGGTCCGTTGAACTCGATCGTAACTCGTATGCCGTCACCATAACTTGAACCAATGTGCATGAGCTGACAGGTCTACAGGTACAGTGTCATGCCGTTCTACACGGAGCATCGACTCGACAGCGCCGGCAAAGGAAAGTCCCATGGCGTTCTGGCCTTGAAGTGCGTCCTAAGTTTCTTTCTTTCGCTCCTGTACAGTAGTTCACGCATTCTTGTCAGCTCTAACCAAGGCGACGTCCTCCTCCTCACACCCCAGGACGCCGATCAATCAATTATTCAGTATCGTTTCCTCGGCGGCGTGCTTGACTTTTACGTCTTCTCTGGCCCGAGCCCCATGGACGTCGTCGAGCAGTACGGTCAACTGCTCGGCTTCCCAGCCTGGACCCCCACCTGGGCCTTTGGGTTCCACCTTTGTCGGTACGTACCTCTGATGTGGGAGGCTGCCGTGGCTCATTGTATTAGGTGGGGCTACAAGAACGTCGATGATTGGAGAAGCCGTGTGGACAAGATGCGCGAAGCCAACATTCCCCTTGAAGGTACGCCAACTCCTGTCGGTGACGAAACCTAGTCTCACGTCAACATAGTTCAATGGGTCGATATCGACTTCTACGACGGCCACCGCGTTTTCACGTCCGATCCTCAGAACTTCCCTATGGACAGCGTGAAGCAGTTCATCTCTGACCTCGTTAGTGCACGCACACACACCGCCTCATTGCGTGTTACTGATTCTTGTGTAGGCGAGCAACAATCAGCGGAGTACGTCGTCTCGGGTAAGAGGCGACCTGTATCTGACATCGACACAGTGATTCCCATCGTCGACCCAGGTATCGCCATCATGGACGGCGTAAGTCCCCACTTTTTACACTCTGGAAGTCCTTCCCTTCTGACGCGCTTCATTATGACAGTACGCGCCGCACGACAGCGGTCTCGACAGGAACGTCTTCATCAAAATGAACAATGGAAGCGTCACGCGCGGCAGAGTCTGGCCCGGCGACACTGTATGTCTCGAAATTCTGCACCGCACCCAACGTCACCTGACATTTATGCAGTACTTCCCGGACTGGTTTGCCGAGAACACGCAGGACTGGTGGACGCAGAACCTGAAGGACTGGCACGACTCTGGCGTCAGCTTCAGCGGTATCTGGCTCGACATGAACGAGGTGAGCTTAGCAAGCAACTACGAAAATAATGCTTACACGACTGCCAGGCGTCGAACTTCTGCGACGGTATTTGGTGAGTTGAACTTTCTGTGCTGCACTTTCGTGGCTGACAGTGATGGATAGCGACGTCGCATATGACCCATCCACTACCAAGCGGGAGATTCAGAGTGGAGCTGGTTCCTCGGTTGCGAAGAGGGCCGTAGATGGGGACATGACGGGACGTACCAAGTCCGGGAGCGTCAACTTCCCGCCGTATCAGATACATCAGAGTGCGTACGCGGGTCGTCTTGCATGATAGTCGCTCATTTGACTCTTCGCACAGACGGCGGTAGCCTCGTGAAGGGTAACATCGATGCGTTCTCGATGCACGGGAACGGTGCACTTGAGTACGATGTCCACAACATGTACGGTCTCGGGGAGGAGAAGGCGACGTTCAACGCACTTGTCGAGATCAACAATGGCGAGCGACCTTTCCTCATCTCCCGTTCTGCGTTCCCATCCTCGGGGCGTTGGACTGGTCATTGGGTACGTCGGTTCAACCTGGATCTCTCCTCGATCTTCTTCTGACCGGAGGAATTACAGCTCGGTGACAATCACGGTGACTGGTGGGCAATGTGGGCGAGCATTCAAGGCATGCTGCAGTTCACGATGAACCAAATTCCAATGGTTGGTGCAGACACCTGCGGTCACAGTACGTCCTCCTCCATTCCCTCCAAGAAGCATCGCCCGACTCACGCTACTTGGCCTGCAGTGGGCGTGACGACTGAGGATCTGTGCAGCCGCTGGATGATGATGTCGGCATTCACGCCATTCTACCGCAATCACCACACGGATGACGGGAACATGCAAGAACCGTACCTGTGGGAGAGCGTGGCCGATGCGTCGCGTATCGCCTTGACCGCTCGCTACTCGCTTCTCCCGTACTGGGTCGGTCAACATCCAGCTTTATTCACCCTCCCTTGTGACTGACCACCGTCTCAGGCAACATTGTTCGCCGATGCGTCGCTCAAGGGAACTCCTCCAATGCGCGCACTTTACTGGGAATTCCCAGACGATGCCTCCCTATTCGGCGTCGACCAGCAATTCATGGTCGGTCCTTCCATCCTTGTCACACCGGTCCTGGAGCCAGATGTCCAATCTGTCAACGGTTCGTGCACATGCAACAGTCGTCCTTTCGAGTGACTGACCTCCGAGTCGCGGCATGCAGGAGTGCTTCCCGGCAACGAGGAGACGGAAGCCTGGTACGACTTCTGGACGCACGACGTCGTCACTGGCAAGGGCAACATCACGATGGAAGCGAAGATGAACCAGATCAACGTCCACATACGCGGCGGGAGCGCGCTCCTCTTACACTCCAAGCCGGCCTATACGACTGTCGAGACGCGCGCCAGTCCCTACACTCTCCTTGTCGCTCTTGGCGCCGGTTCAAACGCAACTGCGACTGGTTCAGTGTACCTCGACGACGGCCTCGCGTACCCACCTGGACCCAGCACGCGTCTCAGCATCTCGTCTCAGAGCTCGAGCGTCGATATCACCCCGGAGGGCGAGTTCACGATCGAGCAGAAACTCGCGCAAATCGAAGTTCTCGGCGTTCCGGCCGCATCCTTCGTCACTGTCAACGGCGAGAAATTACCAGAGGACAAGTGGACGTTCGACCAGGAGAAGCATAAGCTTATCATCAACCACGACGGGATCGATCTGAATCAGCGTGTCCAGGTCGCATGGGCCACACCAAGCCCAACCCCGTCGAACTGCACGTCGGCGCGCAGATCTCGTCGGGCTCGTCGTTAAATTATCAGACCTTGTCTCTCATATATCACGTATCTATTACCTACATACTTTTGCATTGCTTTGAATTTATGCAGATGATGCGGAACGGCGAGAAGTATGATACCTTCGCTTGTAACACACCTGCTCCAATATGCTCTCCAGTCTCAAGAGATTTCGAACTCACGATGCTGGAGTTTCTAAGACCACCTCCGAAGTGTTGGAACAGCACCGAGTGTCTTCGATGTGAATTCCGGAGAGTACGTTGGCAAGGACAGTCAGCAGAGGCAACGCCGTATCGGAGATAATGACGAGATTCCATTGAGTACATGGGCCGCCAGTAGGTGGCCGTATCGACAGCGAGGAGGTATCGCACAAGCCAGCAGCAGCGAGAGATGAGAGCAAAGCACGACGAGAAAAAAATCATTACCACCAAGATACGAAAACCAAACCCCTTCGTCACACCTCACGAAGCGTACAGAGGGTTGTACTTCCCTACGATATCGCAGCGCGTTAGTAGGTGGGCGCACAGAAAGGGATGTGTGGGAGCCGACTCACAGACGCGCGCCTGCGAATCGCCGCTGCCAGTCGCCAGCATGCCGCTCGTCGGACTCAGGTCGATCGAGATCACTGCAGGAGCGTCAGTGTCAAGTCGACTACTAGGACTGATAGGCGATGTACCGGAGTTCTTGTGTCCTTGAAGTGTCAGCTGTACGGCGGCGGTCTTCGCATCCCAGAACTGGACACCGCGGTCCTTGGATCCCGAGACGATCCACCGACCGTCGTGCGACACGGCAACACTCAGAACGTAGTCCTGTATAACGGCCAAACGTGAGCATTGCGAATGCGTATGAACGAAATGAAAATGCGCACGCGGTGGCCCTTGTAATCCATAACACGTTCACTTCCGCGCTCACCGCCTTCTTTCTGCAGTTGCGCGGTCAGAGCGGTACCCTGCAGCGGCATCGTGCGCTCCCGGTCACTCTTGCGCAGCAGTGGGGTCAAGTCCCAAAGCTTGAGCGTCTTGTCGAGACTGCCGCTCACGAGCCCCTTGCCGTCAGGCTGGAACGCAACCGAGTAAACAGAGTCGGTGTGGCCCTGCAGGCGCTCGATAAGGGCGCCGGAGGCCACATCCCAGATGCGGATGACGGTGTCCAGCGAGCCAGCGGCGACGAGACGCCCGTCCGGGGAGATCGCGACGCTCGTGATGCCCGCGTCGGGGCTGTCAGGCTCGTCGATCTTGAGCACCGTTACGCGCTGCGATTCCATCTCCCATATGCGCGCGGTCTTGTCGCCGGAGCCAGACACGATGAGCTTGCCGTCGGCGCTGAAGTCCAGGGAGTAGATCTCCTGCCCGTGGCCCTCGAATACGGTCCGGATCCGCTTCTTCGCGATGTCCCAGATCTGTGGAACCGCGGAATATGGTTAGCCAGGTGGCGGTGCGCGCGAGCGAACCAAAGAAGCAAAGCTTGGATATGAAAAGCAACCGAAAAGAAGCGCGCACTCAGGGCGGCTGATGGCTGTGCTAACACTCACCCGGATTTGTTTGTCTTCGGCGCCGGTTGCGAGGTACTTGCCGTCGGGACTGAAGCAGACGCTGCGAATGTAGAGATCGCCGGGCTTGCTGGCGTTCTCGTCGACGAGGACGCTGGACAATATTCAGTAGATGAGCAGTACCATGGGGAACTCGCCACGTACTGTGTTTTCTGGCCCGTCTTGATGTCATATATCTGTGCGGAACGATTGCAACCGGTGGCGAGGTATCGACCATCCGCCGAGAAGCGCACGCAGCACACGACACTGCACCCGCGTCAGAATAGGGCAGGGGGCCCAAGATAGCAGGCGCACCTCTCGTGGGTAAAAGTCCAGAGGAGATTGACGTCCAAATGGCGCGGCACACGCGGGTTGAATGACACGAGCCAGTCGGAGCCCTGCTTCTTGTAGTCGCTGGGGATGTTTTCGGGGTCGGCGTCGAAGGCAGCGGGTGGCTGCTGCTGTTGTTGCTGCTGCTGCGGCGCTGGAGGCGGCCCTTGAGAGGGTGGCGGCGCCTGGGGTTCGTACATGTGTGGCGCGGGTGGCGGAGGGCCCTGGCTCGAAGTGGACTGTGACTTGGAATGTGAAGCTACGTGTTCTTCTTGCACGTGTCAGCGGCGCGCGGCGTGGATACTCTCGACGCACCCGGTTTGGCGGCCGTCTTCTCTGTCTTGATCCGTTTGGCGTCACGCTGGGACGCTGACAGGTCCCGGTCGCGGTCGCGGTCGCGGTCGCGTTCTCGTTCTCCGAGCCGTTCCCTGTCGCGCTCCCCACGCAACTCGCGATCGCGGTCCCGGTCGCTACGCTCGCTGGCGGCCGTCGGGCGGGGGTACGGCGACTGGTCAAAGGACCCCACTGCCTGCTGGGGCTGTTGCTGTTGCAGCGGGGGCGGCAGGGGCGGCACAGGACCAGACAGGCTGCCTGGTGGCAATGGTGGGCCGTTACTGGGCGATGGACCGAGGCCAGGCGGGTGTTGCGGGTTAACATTTGCGTGGGCCTGCTGCCTTGCCTGGTGCAGCTCGTTCTTCAGCTTCAAGAGCTCGTCCTCATACTGTTGTCGGATCCGTGAATGTTGAGCCTCGAGATCGTACAACGCCTGACGGATGATGTTTAATTCGTTGACCTGGCTCTGGACTGAAAGGGCTCGTAAGTAAAGCAGTGGTAAGACGATAGATGCGCACGCTTGCCCTCGTAGTCATCGCGCTGAGACTTGAGGACGGAGCTGTCGTGCAGCACGGCGTCGAATTCCTGCTTGATAGTCTCCAGGCACTCGTTCAAGCGAGCTGTGCTATGCTGGAGGGCGTTATTCTGGACCGTGGGTTGTAGATTTCGATGCTATAGGGCAATCAGAAGAAGAAATCAAGGTCTGCGGGTTGGGCGTACGTTGTAGATCGAAGACGACATGGCGGAACGGTGCAAAGAAACGTGGCGGTTAGTTCCGCAATAGAACCGAAGAACCGGCTCGGGATTTGCATCCGCGACCCTTCTTGTGTCATGGAATTTGACAGGGGATCGAAGACGAGCGCCGAACAGATCAACCAAACTGCCTGCCACGAAAATGACGGGACTTGTCATTCCGTGTTCCCTGAACCTGTTGAGGTTTGGAACATGTGCAATTGCACCGGTAGAGACATCTTCTATAATGGTCGTGAGCATTCTGCAGCCACTAGATTATCGTTTTAATTGCGGGCGTGAAATAAACTAGCCCTGAGACATTGAATCAGGGGAGTAGAAGGTCCATGTTCTTGGATTCTTCATTATATATACACCTACACCTGCACTTGGACTGATGTTGCGAGTAGCGGGCTCTGTTGGAAGAGTTTAATCACCATGTGCTGCTCTCAGGAGTACACACACCTAAAGATAAGTGCACATCGTGTAGACGAGGCGTTCAATGGGTGTTTTCCTCAAAGTGCAGTAGGCACTTCATGGCCGCGGTCCAACAACTGCGAGATCGATTGGTCTACACGAGGCTATCAGCATACATTGTGGGGAGATGAGCGACTGACCGCATAGACACATCCGTCGTGCTTTTGTGCCTGGTGAGTCGAAAGTTGCGCACAATTGTCGCTGTCACGAGCAGCAACTCCATCTCCGCCAAGGGACGCCCTACACACGCCCGCACTCCTTGACCTAAGCAATCCAGACGTCAGTGCAAACGGACTATTCCAAGACTACACTATCTCCGCACCGAACGGGAAGAACGCGTTGTGAACTTCCGCCGGCAAAGTTTTGTTGACCCATGCTCCGTTGGAGCGCTCGACCCAGCGTTCAGGCGAGACGGACAGGGGGTCGGGAAACAGATCTTGGGAGCGATGGAACGTCCATGCTTGGGCTCCTACGATCTGCACAACGCACGTTAGTATCGGGTTTATGAGCAAGCAATGACGCGTACAGTGCCGCCTGGAATAAAGCGGCCGGCGAGGTAGGCGCCTCCACGCGGGACAACGCGCTCAAAGAACCCAGGAGCCGGTCCGTGCACACGCAGAACCTCCTGCAATTACTATTAGCAGTGTGCCGTCTCATTTAAGTGGAACTATTGTTACCTTGATGAAGGCGTTGAGATAGGGAAGGGCCTTCAATGCGTCTACGTCGTACGACTGTGCGTCTGACAACTGAGCGAGCTCCTTATGAATCTCCTCCGAGAAGCGCTCCGTGAGCGCCAATTCGTAGGCGAGATACGTTAGCGCAATGCTTGTACTGTCGGTTCCTTTGAAGTGTCAGCTATGGGACCCAAATCATCCCAAGCACGTGTACGCGCCTGCCCCGATGAATACCGCCGCCTCTGTGACAATCTGAGCCCGTGGAGCAGGTTCTCCAGTCATCGGGTCTCTGTATGCTTTGCACATCGTCTGTAACCATCAGTCTCATCCTCGTGTGTGGTACAAGAAGTCCGGGAGCGCACCACAATGTCGGCACCCGCAGCGAGGTTCCCAGCGGTGTCGTACATCTGCTCCCCTAGCTATAAGCACTATAATAAGTTACAGCGTCTCCGGAAGGTATCACAGACATACGAACCGCAAACATGGCGGGATCGGCGGCGAATATACGTTGCAGCTGTGGGATGGGGAGGCGTCGTAGAAGCCAGTTGAACGCACGAGGAAGGTACTGAGACTGAGTGCGAATGAGCGACAGACGAAGCAGTCAAGAATGACGGCGCGCACGAGAGCTTTGTCTACGAGCCAACGGTCAAGATACTGTTGTCTCGGTGAGAAAGGCCGGGCCAACTCCATAGTACAATCTAACCTCGGTAAAGGGATGGTTCTGACCACTCTTCATCTGCTCGAAACGAGTCCCAAAGACGGTGATACCAAGGCTAATCGACTGAGTGAGCGAAGTTAGCGCTACTGAAAACCACTGACATATCGAGAGAGAGCAGTCGGAAAAGATGCAGGACGTCGACTGGCTTTCCGCCCGCGCTGTCGCATTTGATTCTATCCACCAAGTCGATCATTTCTTCCCTCAGAGCTTCGGTCGATCGACGCAAATTGTCCCCGCGAAACGCGGGCGCACTCCATCGTCGAGCTTTGGCGTGGTAAAGCGGATCTCTAGAGGTCATAGTCAATCATCGCGGACGAGCGAACAGAGAAGAACACACTTCGTGCAGAATGTGTTCTCCCTTCCTCCGAAGGTGAAGAAGTCGTACCACGAGGATTTGAGGTAGTTGTGCGATCGATAAATCTCACGGGCAGCTTCTCCGTCCGCAAAGGCCAACCTGTTCGGACCGATACGCACGACGTCGCCGTACTTCTACGCAACTGTGTCAGTGGTTAGCCTAGAGGAAGACAGGTTCAAACCTGATGTGCCTCGTCGATTGCCATAACGCGTCGGAAGCGTAGACCATGCAGCTCTGACCAGAGATCGGATATGGCTGCAAACCGAGGTCCCGGGAAAGACGCCAAGGGCGAAAAGAAGGTGTTCCAGACAGCCTTGGTTACCAGAGTCGCGGTGTACGCGCCCAATAGCGTGGCGCCACAGAGCTGAAGAGATACAGTGCGGTCCGTCATGGGGGACGGGTGCAGGCCTGACAGTTGACAGAACCGTACTCTGCCCGTTTATATGTCACCGTACCTTCGCTTTCGCACGGGGGGCTAGTGACACCGCTGATGCCGGCAAGACTAGGAGCACAAAGCTGACGCGTCTGACGAGCAGACGGAAGCGACCACTGAGCGGTCGCGATGGTCTGTTCCCTCGACTCCGGTAACATGTCCTGCACAGACGATCGAGCCTTGTTACTGCAGGGGGACTGTGACCTGGAAGTCGGTAGCAATCGTCAACACGGTTCACCGCTGATGATCGAGACTCGCGAAGCCGAAGCAAGCACGCGTCCATCGCGCTGTCTACTTCTGCGCTATGTCAAGGAAACGGCAAGTGTGCCGCAGAGCCCGAGTTTACTGCGTTGTAGCCAGCCCGGTCGTCGCGAGTCGGTCTAGCGGAGGTACATATGTCGAGCATATTAACCCAAGGTACGCGGACCCCGAAAGAAAGGGCCGTACATCGCTGCTGTTGATCTACCAGTTACCAAGCAAACGGCGAGTGGCCAGATGACAAGACACAAGGTTGTGTTCTAAGTAACGAGCCCCGTCGTTGCGAGCTGGAGATCTAGAAGGTCCGCATGCCGTGTAGAGCGCAGAACGACTGCAACGCCTGTGCTTCCGGCATACGACTCGTAGTAGCCGTTCGTATACGGGCAAGCACAGAAACACAGCAGTATCGCTCATCGCTCGATGCACGGGACGGTGGAATTCATGAGAGTGTGTGGTTCGGTTGAACGCGCGCGAGTCGGAGCGTCCGGCCGCGAAGTCTCCTCTCAGAGTTGCAGGACTTGACAGACCGATTGAAACAGGTTGGTACTTCGTACTATGAATATAATGAGACTTGCCTACTTGCAAGAGTCAGGAAAACAAGCCGGTGGATAGAACAGGCACGGCTCTGGCTCATTATAATGTGCCAAGCTGAACGGCTTTTAACTTCCCTGTTGGCTTAGCTGGCTATAGCGTCCGACTGTTACGCTTGCGTAAGCAGCTAATCGGAAGGTCGACAGTTCGATCCTGTCACGGGGAGTTACTTTTGCCGCGGGTTCAGTTTGACCCTTTCATTGGGAAGTTACCTTTTGCGTTGACATGCAGGTACATTTCCCGATTGTAACCGCCTTTTACCGTGATATCTGATTAACCCAGTCCACAACTAATGTTTGAGGACCTACAGGGCGCTGTGCGCTCGACTTTGAGAGTTCGCGAGCGTGAGACTGGCGTGAGATCATGGGGCTGACTGCGGAGCTCGAACAATCTTGTCTTCCCCCACGGCATCCCCGCGGGACGTCCAGACTTACTCCCCGTATTGCTCGAACTTGGCCATGATCTCGACTGCGCCAGATCATTGTCCTCCCAGAACGAGTGAACCGCCGTTAGGCTGCGGCCGCCCGCCCGCGCAACCGGTGCCGCCCATCTATGTCTGCTACTTAAGCCTGTGCACTGTCTCTGGGGCACCTCTCTGACCCCACCATGATTTTTACATCACTCCCTTCTGAGGTAGCCATTATTGGGGCGGGTCTCGCTGTGAGTGGGCAGTGCGCAAGGACTAACCATTGCCCCATGCATGCTCATCACACGTGCAGGGAATGACACTCGCTCTTGCGCTGCACGATCTCGGTATTTTGTCTACCGTCTACGAGGCGCGTGCTCAGAGCTACGACCAAGGCGGTGGTATCATGCTCTCGCCTAGCGCTCTGCGCGTGTTGGACAGCGTCGGCGTGTATGAGCGCGTACGCGCCAAGGCTCTGCAGTTTGACGTCCTGACGTCCAAGGACGGCAAAGACGACACTGTGGATCTTTACTACTTTGGTTCTGCGGCGATCTATGACTGCGACGCCATCCGTATCATGTGCTAGATGAGATGCAGACCATGCTTCGCGAGCGCGGCATCGTTGTGCATTACGATCACCAAGGTCGTTCGTGATGATGACGAGCTGGTCGAGTTCGAGTTCGAAAACGGCAAGACGGCCACCGCACCGCTCCTCATCGGCGCCGATGGCATCCACTCGACGGTCCGCGCCAGCTTCTTGCCTCAAATCAAGCCACGTACGCCGGAGTCATGGGCATCAACACTGTCGTTCAGCGGTCGCAGCTTCGTATTCCTGAGGGGTACTCCCTTCCCGCGACCGTGATGGGCAAGTCTGGCGCGTTCTTGCTCGTTCCGCAGAAGCCGGACGGCTCAGAGATGTTTATCGGCTCGCAACGTCGCTTCCCTGAACGCGACGCTGCGGGATGGGAGGCGCTACGACAGGACAAGCAGCAGCTGTACGACATGCTGCAGGAGAACAAGGCCGACTGGCCGGACGTCGTTCAGTCTGCGCTCGAGGCTACTCCTGTCGAGCGTATGGGCTTCTGGGCGTTCTACGGTATCCCGCCATTGCCGTCTTGGCTATCCGACTCGAAGCGCATTATTCTGGTCGGGGGCGCCGCGCACGCGATCCCGCCTACAGCTGGACAAGGCGCCAACCAGGCCTTCGAGGATGTCCGCTCTCTGGCGACGCTGCTCGCCAAGCTTCGCCGCATGTCCCGCTGGATAAGGCTACGGAGATGTGGATGGCGTACCGTAGAGAGCGGATCAAAAAGGTTCTCGACCTGACGCAGCAGATGAACGTGAAACGACTGCCCGAGGCCGAGCGCGCGAAGCAGCCGGGAGCATTTTGGAACGACGCGGGTGCCACACGAGGCGAGGGTGGACAGCTGCGCTGGCTGTACGAGCCAGACTTGGCGCAGGAGGCGGAGAAGTGGGTCGCAGAGCTCTTGCAGGAGGCTCACTAGTACTCTGAGTCTTGATGGACACTTGCAGAGGTATACCAGAATCAGACTTGTGTTGTTGACCAATATATTTCTGGCAATATCCTTGGGGAACTCTCACTCCAGCCTCTTCAAACGCAAGTTGCGGCTCGACCCGGGTCACGTGTTGCAGGACGGAAGCCAGCCCGGCTTGCTTCCGACAAAGCGCGTTGCGGAGCTAGAACTCCCCACACCCCTCTCTTCCTCTTCCCACCATCAACGCAGCCACGCTGCTCGCTGTGCCCGTCGTCGTCCAACCTTGTTCATTGCCGCCATGCCCAGCTCTCGTATGTCGTGTCGCCCGCCGTCGTCGTCGCCTCGCTCAGCAGCGCCCAGCGACCTCCCATACGCTCCTTGACTTCGTCTCGAGCAACAGTGCTCGCGCCTATAACTCCTACATGCACGACGATGCGTCTATGTACGTGCTCGACGTTCGTGGCGATCTGGGCTTACTTCTATCGTACGCAGCAACCTCTTTCCAGAGTCGGGACCGTCGACTATGAGCTCGTCGTCGTACGTGGCGACGATGACGCCTCGCGCCGTTACTTATTTCCTCGCAGTCACGCCTTCGCGCGCAAGACGGACGCTCGTCGTAATCTTTACGTGCTCGGTTTGCCCGTCGACTTGACCCAGTACTGACGCCCAACACTGCTTGTATGCGTATACGCAAGCTGACGCGCGCGCAGGGAGGAGTTCGCTCATCTGTTCTCGGCGTACGGCGACGTTGAACACTCTGTCATCATGGCAACGCTCGACCAGTTTAATCGCCGTCGCGGCTTCATCGTCATGAACACCAACGACCAGGCTCACGCCGCGATGCGCGCGCTGTCGGGTCGTCAGCTCAAGTCCGTCTTTCACGCGCGCGCGAGTCGTGGCTAATGCTGTGCTTTGCAGAGGACATCAGCTCCATGTATCGTTTGCCGTCGTCCAGCGCTCGGAAGGTGCGTGACACGGCCTTACACGGCGCCCGTCTACAGCGCATATATGGTCCCCGCAGGCTTCCTCGACGGCGGCGACCGCATCCCTCGTCGACGCCGCCAGACTCACCAAACTGACCCGTCTAGCTCGCCGCTCTCTCCTGATGTCGCTCTTTTCTCTTCGCCTCCTCTCCATCCTGCCGACCATGCTCATACTCTGAACACCACCATCGTCGCTTTGAACCTGTGCCCTGTTGCTCTGCCGCGCGCTACTGACGTCCACGAGCTTTTTGCTCGCTGCGGTTCCGTGCGCGCCGTCCGTCTCGCCCGCGGGAACCCGGGCACCGCTGTTGTGGCGTTCAATAATGCCGAGGACGCTGCTGCTGCGCTTGAGCTGCTGGACGGGATGCCGCTGGGCTCGTTCGTGGTGCGACTGATGAGTACTCGGCTCTGACCTTTCTGCGTGGACTGCTTGTTCGTTCATGATGCTCGCGACTAGATGCTCACTCTCGCTTCTCTTGACCATTGCTCTGACGCTGTATACTGTATTATTCCGCTCTGCTGCACCAATGCAACCTGACGACCCTTTTGCTGGGAACATTCGACCTTCGCGAGTGCAAGCAAGTACTGAAAGGTACGGCAGCTGCATCGTGTATGCGACTGCTGGTTGGTTTGAGATGCTGTCGCTACGACCAAGTGTCAAACTGCCAAGATACGCATATGATATGTGCCTGCGTGCTTACACATCCGCTCGTCCAGTCCGGCCGCCGAAGTGGTATGGTGCCAGGAGTATGCGACTTGCGTGGACGTAGAGCTTGCGCGTAGTACTGCGCAGGACACATCTAAACACAGGTATCGTAGCCGCAGTCCGTACAAGCTAGGCCGATGCTGAGCGGAGCATGTCCAGGAAGGGAAACAAGCTGTGCTCACGGATGTCGACGCCGGGTTTAGGTTCTTACAAAGTCTTACGCCCATAGTGTTTCCGCCTGCTTAGGTGGGGAGTTGTGTCGGGACGAGCCCGCAGTCGATGGAGTATTGGATTGGTAATCCCAACTCCCCTTTCGGCGAAAGCAAAAGGGACGAAGTTGTTTTCGCAGTATGTCCGCAGTATGCCGCGGGCACAATCTCGCTGAGCAATCATATGACAGGAGTATGCTGACGCCGTTTTTGGACTGATATGCAAGACGCGTCGCAGATATCGAAGTGATAGGGTTTCCCAAACTACATAAAGTAGCGACCTCGCGTCGTAATGAGGTACATATCCAACTTGCCCGCAACTCTCAGTCTCTCACTCTATCTACTCCAACTCTTTACCTCATGGGTCTCGCGCAAACGGACGGTCGTCAGAACATCGTCGTCGTGGGTGCGTAGCTCTACGCTGTGTTGTGGCCTGCCTCTAACACACTGCAAGGCGGCGGAGCTGCAGGCGGCGAGATCCTTCGCGGGCTGCTCGCGAAAGTCGACCACAGCAAGTACCGCGTCATTCTCATCAACCCTCGCCCATTCTTTGCCTACCTTGGTACGTGGCAAAGCTGTACTCTTAACCAATCATTCATGCTTTCGCAGTTGCTGGGGCACGCATGACAGTCGCGTCTTACGCCGACCTCGATAACAAGACCTTCATTCCCTACGATAAAGCGCTTTCTGACAAGGGAGAGCTCGTCCTGGGTACCGTCAAGTCCATTCTGCGCGAGCCAGGCCAGACGGGAGGGGATCTCCTACTGGTCGACGGTAGCAAGGTCTCATTTGCGTTCCTCGTACTCGCGCCAGGAAGCATATGGCCCGGTCCTCTCGCGATCCCGGACACGAAGCAAGACATCGACGCGTGGTTCAAGACATGGCGCAGCAAGATTGAAGGCGCGAAGAACATAGTCATCGCGGGCGGCGGCGCTGTTGGCATCGAGATTGCTGGCGAGATTCGCCACTTCTTCCCGGTACGTCCTCGGTGCATTCCTCGCGGCGAGCTGCACGCTGAGAGAGAACATCGGCATGTAGGACAAGACCGTTACCATTGTGCAAAAGGATGCGCATCTTCTCAATGGGACGTACCCGGATCGGTGGCGCTTGCGTGTCGACCAGAAGTTGCTCGATCGCGGTGTCAAGCTCGTCACCGACGATGTGATAGACACACCTGAGCCGTCGTCCTCTGGCACGGTTACCACACGCAAGGGCACCGTACTCGCAGCGGACCTCATCGTATGTCTTCGAGCGCCGTGTTCTCGGCAGTAGACCTAACGCAATTGCAGATACCATGTGTAGGAACGCGTCCCAATACCGACTTCGTCCGCAGTCTTGGCAAACAAGTCCTCGATACCCGCGGATTCATCCAGACGAAGCCGTCTCTGCAGCTGATCCAGTTCCCAGAGATCTTCGCCGCCGGGGACGCGCTCGCATGGGACGAGCAGAAGCAGTTTGCAAAGGCGCACGGTCATGCGGACGCAGTGGTTGCAAACATCGTGTCTATGACCAAGGGGGCGAGCCCGAGCGCCGTGTATAAGGGATCGAGGGAGCTCATCGTCATCACCATTGGCCCGACCGGCGGGACGGGATACTTCGCTGTCTTGT
This sequence comes from Exidia glandulosa HHB12029, assembly GCA_001632375.1. Lineage (NCBI taxonomy): Eukaryota > Fungi > Basidiomycota > Agaricomycetes > Auriculariales > Exidiaceae > Exidia > Exidia glandulosa. The sequence goes on from KV425974.1 coordinate 100,309, forward strand.
GGGGCATTATCGTAGGCGATTGGTTCTCGCGCTTCGTCAAATCGAAGGACTTGCTGATAGGAAAGGCGCTGAAGGTTTGGGGGTATTAGACTTGGTCGTACGTATCGCGGGGCGCGCGTCTTTTCTACAGGAGCGCGAGGTCGCCAGCGTCGTGTCCTGGATCTTTCATCACTGCATCACTATTGTATGCCTGAGAAGGACGTAATATATTGGATCATGTTTACTGCACATACCCTTGGAATGAGTTGTACTTCGAGGAAGACGAGGATCGCGAGAATGCGGTCCAACTTTCAAAGTTGTGCGGTTCTGCACCTCCTCGTCGAGGAAAAGTTGACTTATAATCACACGAGCGCCGACTTGCGTCTTACGTCTTCCTATAGCCATGCATGCTCTTCTGGTAAATAACACTAAATAATCCCTTTCCCGATTCTCACGGAACCGGAGGGCTTTGAGTCCGCGCGGTAAACATGGGACGGAAGTAATGTATGTTGCCTCTTGCCATCACAGACCTTTTGGACCATGCCGCGAAGGCAACAGTCAGTGCGACCAGGGACTACGAACAGCGTCTGCCGTATGTGTCACGACTATTTACGACTGCTGCTGATGCACACGCAGACGAGACTGGCCGTCTCGTTCTCCCAACGCGCGATCATCGAGACATCTGCTCACCACGCTGCGTATACGCGCGCGCAGAGTGAATGAACTGTCTCCGTTCACCCTTCTTCCGGCCGCTATCGTGCGGCGCCTGCTCGAGCATCTTACTCTGGTTGGCCGACTCGCGGTGTGCCACACGTGCCACGCTTTACGCCAGTCCGCCCTGTCCTCGCCGTCTCTATGGGCGACCCTGAACTGTCGTGTCGACTCTCTCGCTCTGAGGTTCACCAGCTCAGCTTGCCGCGATCCCGGGGACGGTTCTAGGCTACCACGAGTTCTCCTCGGCGTGTCGACCATTCTGACGCATTCGCTTCCTCTGCCAGCCCGCTTGCAGCTGCGTACAGGCGTATCTAAAGAGCTAATAGACGTACTGGCAGCGAATCTACATCGCCTCGAAGTTCTTGAACTGCAATTATTCTCCTGGAGTCACGGTGGCTATCAACCGCCACCGTGGGATCGAACCATAAGCCCAAACGGGTCCATCCTGGCGCACATTTCAAGACCTAAACTGCTCACTGTTGACGACTGCGACCTGGTCATGAGTGCCCTCGCTCCCCCCGCACCGAACCTTCGCGTATTGGATCTGAGGATGGTTCACTTACCGGATCGTCTACCATTCTTCCACAGTATACACGCCGACTTCCTTGGTAACCTGTCCCACTCAAGCCTGCGCAGAGCTGGAATGTATATTGCCGAGATCCCACCCGGCGGATTCACATCCTTTGTCGCACTCACAGTACTCGACTACTCTGTGCCGTCCGGACAGCTGTCCGCGGCGGAGCTGCGAGACATCATTTCGAATTTACCGAACTTGGAGACATTCGGATTGCACCTTTACACCTTCGTACCGGACGAAGGACCCGCTCCCTCTACTATACCCACCAACAGTCGCTTGCGCCGTGCCGCCCTTCATCTTCGTGACGGCAACCTGCGACGTCGCCAACTTCGTCGTTCGCAAAACGAGTGGCGTGAGGCCAGGGATCCAGCCCTCAATGGTCTCATTGACGTCTTTCTCGTGCTTGGCGTCAGTGAGATTGCGATCCTGACTAACCGCACTCGAGGCGCCGAAACACCGCACGTATTAGAATCTACACGCATCGTTTCTTTGGAGAAATCCTTGGGGATGCTATTCTGCGTGCTGGATACGGGTCTTACTATACATACGAACAGCACCTCTTGGGTATCACTTACCGCGCCGACTGTCCTCGACCGGCTCACTACGCTATCCATCGATTCAGCGTACTTAGCGGACCGCGGAGATCCTTGCAAGTTACCTGCCGCAGCTCCTCTCCTGCAGGAGCTCTGCGTGACCATCACACACTGCGCCCAGTGCCAGTCACCACGGCCCTACGATTTTCACCCGTTACGAAGGTCTTGGGCTGAAACATGGCACTGTCCGCAACTTCGGGCGCTCTACATCATGTGCCCAGAATCCGCTCGCAGAGGTATCAATGTCGATCCGCTACGCAACAGGTGGACTGTATGTCCTGAAGGCTGCGCTGTTTCCGCTCTCGACGTACGAAACTTCGTGACAGACGCGTTACGGTTCGATTCGCCGCGTCTGGTCATGTTGGGACTCTCTGGGCTCCGTCTCAGCAATCTGGCTGAGGCAGATCTAGACGCCTTGTCTCTTGAAGTGGTCGTGCAGCCCAATGACGTCTTTCTACACCGTGCCAATACGGCTGGGATGGCTGGATGGTCAACCCTTGGACCAGCCTCCGTCTTCGATCCCGAAGACTCGGATTATCGAGAGAGGTATACATGGGCGTCGGTGCCTCCGCGTTGCAGTGCATAGGTCATGAGGCTACGCTGTAAGTCATTCATGGCTGCTTAACAACTCTCGATGACTTTCCTCAGTGTAAGACTTCATCAAACCCGCTCTTCACCTATGTACCTCTTCTGGGAGACCTCTGCATCATGGTCTCCTTCTGCACGGAGTATACGACCAGCGTCCGCTTCGCACCTCCTCTCAGTGGGCATCGGCCCCAAACGTGGCGTTTCCCAGCACTTCAGCAAGTTTCGATAATGTGTCCCAAGGACATGTCTGCGTACCGCGTGCGCTGTCTCTGTACAAGACATCCGAACCTTCCTCCAGAACTTCAGCCACCTACATTCCGCGCGTCTGGAAAGGCTGTCCCTATCTGAGATTAGGTCATTCGGCGGTGATATCACTGACTTTGTGGACCTCGCGGATGACCTCGTTGTCGACGTCCAGAGCGATGTGTTGAGTCACACTTTCGCTGTCTGCCAGGGTCCTTTATATTGCCGCAATACTGGGGAACGGCGGGACCAGCTGGCAAACTGTCTGACGAAGAAATCGTTGGGATTATCGATCGGACGCTGTGGAACCGTATCTACTAGTAGACACGGAGACTGTTCAGTAGAGTGAATCTCCATCAGTAATGCCTGTACCCGTCTAGTTACGCAACTATGCCAACATGCTGTCAACAACGAACCTGAGGCAGACCTGGGCCGATCGTCTATCGAGTTTCTCATACAATCCAGTGACGTCTTTCCGATCCGCTCCCATGTAATTGGCATGGCTGGATGTAAGGCCGCAAAGGCCTTCCCTCTCGATACCACCCACGTCGACTGAACCTGACTGTATTGCCTAAGGAAGGGACGTAGTACTAGTAAGGTAAGAGGTCTCGGACCCGGATCACCCGGGGCCGGGATAGTCCCCCTTACACTGGATGGTTAACCCATGATTTGAAGGTATGTAAGTGCTTAAGGCGACATCGTTCAGGTTGCCAGGGAAAGCAAGTAACTTGGAAACGCACCACTGCCACCGTAAAGGATGTCGACTTTACAACCTCTCGACGCAGGAAGAAATTCATTCTGAGCGAATTCAAATGTTCAACGTTCCACGCGCCAAGTCAGCGGTCACAAATTCCTTCCCTTATGTACACCGTTTCTTCGACGATGGGGGCGCACTACCTATAGTACGATATACAAGCAACGGACTGAGGGGCAATTCATCGTGGCACGTACATCGGGGGGCACGGGGAGACATGGCAAAAACAGAGGCAGAGGCAGAGACAGAGACAGGCAGACAAAAACCCACACTCGACTCGGGCATTCATCGATCAACAACAGCGTAACCAAGACCTGTACAGACGTGAGAGAGGCAGAGGGAGAGACGATAACTTTTGAGGAGGGATGGATAGGGAAAGCAGAGTACGACCCGAGCCTTACCACTTTGTAAAATGTTGTGGAGGAGAGGTACTTTCTCGAGGTTCGTGGAATTAGTTAGTCCATGACGAACAGGCCGTCGTCCGGGTCGTTGTTGGTGATGACGGGACCAGCGAGCGGGCTGCTCATCACCCACTTGTCGCTTCGCCGCTGCTGCATCGACGGCGGCGCTCCTGCTCCGCCACTGACGCTGCGGCCGGTGTTGAACATACCGGTTGCGCCTGCGCTGTTAGGCGGCGACGCGAACGTGGGCATGCCCATCATATGGATCCTACTCGCGCCTGCTGCGAGGCCCTGCGGCAGACTCTGACCCGGCGCGAAGCTGGCGAGAGCGCGCGCACCGGGGGACGCCATCGCCATGGCGCCCAATGTATCGCGGTCGTCCTCGAACGCAGCGCCTGTGCCGTCGAACGAGTGCGAGGTCGTCATCGTGCCCGTCCCAGCACCGGGGTTCGCAGCGGACAACGCGCGCAGACCCGGACGCCCGAGAAACGCGCCACTTGCGTTGGATGGGCTCAGGCTCATGCCCATCATCCCCGAGCTCGCGCCGAGACTGGTTCCCGGCATGATATCGCCGCCCACGTCCGTCCACTTGGGCATTGAACCGGGGCTGCCTGCGCCTGGCACTACAGCGTCCATCCAGGTCGTGGCGGGCACAGAGCGCGAATAGCGGTGATGCAGCGACTCGACGGTGGGCCGACTAGCGCCCGTCCGGCTCCAGCGACGCTCGCGCTCGCTATCCGTGAGGAGCTCGTTCAAGCTCGACGGCAGCGCCTCCTCGAGGTCCTCATCGTCCACAGCGACGGCAGGGGCGCCCCAGGCAGTAGCGCCCGGACTCGTGCGCAGGCTCTGATCAAGACGTAACAGCGACGCCTTGGGCACGGAGAGCGAGGACGGGAAACCGTTGTTGGACTCGTACGTCGGGCTCGTGCCAGGCGAGAAGCCGTTCGTGCGGCCGGGCGAGTTGCGCGGTGGGGAGCCGATGGGCCCAAAACCGTAGTCGCCCCCGCGTCGACCGCTCGAAGGCGTGGAGAGCGGCAGGGGCGGCGGCCGGACCGGAGTGTCCGAAGGCGTCGCTGGGCCAGGAGATGGCGCGGTCGTCGTCGTCGCGGGCGCCTTGGACGGATGTGTGAGGCCGGGAGGAGCGAGACCCGGCGGCACGGACGGCGGCTGGGGCGGCGGCTGGGGCGCGTCAGCTGACTGCGCCGGGCGCGCGGGCGTGACCTCGACGAAGGCCTCGTCGTGCGGCAGGTCGAACGCAAAGTCCGTGTCCTGCACTGGGGGCGCGGCCGTCGACGGACCTAGAGCCTTGGAGATCGTGAGCGGCGGGCGCGAGAGACCGGGCGGGGCGGCGCTGGACCGCTCGCCGCCGCCGCGCTCGCGTGAGCGGTTCCTCCCTCCTCGCCTGTTGCTGCGCTCGCCGCCCTTGCCGTTCCCGCCACCACCGCCGCCCCCGCCGCCAGCAGCCTGCTGAGCGGCCTTCTTGTTCTTGCGGTCCATGCTCATCGGCTGGCCAGGCAGGAGATGCGCGAGCGCGCACTTGTGGCCGAACTTGCAGTTGCCCTTGACGAACCATGTGCAGACGTCTTTGGGCCGCCCAGGCTCGACCAGGCTGTGCGAAAATGGACAAGAAGCGCCAGCGGTGCAGGCATCAACCTTGAAAAATTTGCACGGAACATGGGATAAATCTTTGACTATAATAATCAGATTTGAGCATATAAAATGGTATTCCAGACGCTGTAGCGCACCCTTGGACTGTCCGCGACCGGATTTGCCGCCACGCTCGCCGTTGCGGTCGTCAACGGTCTCAAAAGAATCGTCGGCGCCGTTGGTGTTGGTCGGCATCGAGAATTCAGAGTCTGAGGCCCAGGTAGTCAGTTTGGAAATAGTTCTGGGGTCGGTGGAAAGCTCGCTCGGACTCGCGGTGAAATAGCAGAAGTCAAGCAGGAAGGCGCGGTTCAACCTCCGCTCACGGAATAGACCCCTGTAATTTCTCAATCTCAATATTCCGGAAATTTTTGTCCTAATGTGGCTCTCGATTTCCGGGATATGTTCAAACTTCAGGAATTTTTCATTGACCCTACTCGACGTCGGGTTCGAATCAATCATTGGCAAAAGGCGCCGGTGGCGCATCCAGATGAGGCTGCTCCGGCTCATCAGACGCGCATTGGGAGCTGCGGGATTGCGCTTCCCATTCCAGAAGCAGTCCCCGCAAGCACTTGGTCAGAGCACCAATAAGCACTGCTTCCGGTACATGGAGACCCCTGCACGCCCAATTCGATCAGGTGTGCGCGTTCACTGCTACCGCACAGTAGTCACTAAGTCTGATTCACTACAGCGCTTTGGATGAGAGTCCCGACGTGCTCAGCAAAATGACTGTGTTCACCGCAGTTGAGAGGTCGACCGATCTGGTGAATCCGTGCCCGTTTCACGATGGAGGCCTACGCAGAGGAAAGTCGTCAACAGCCATGAACGACTTACAGCGTAGCGTGTGCAAAGCCGCAATGAACGTCCGTGAGTGCAGTCTTCAGTCGGCGCAAGAGCCCGGATGGTCTATAGATGATGATGAATCTATGTATTTATGCTGCAACAGACTACACATCGAGCCAAGACACAGGGACCGTGAGACGGACGGGGTATAAGTGGGAATGGAAAGGGAAGGGGAATGATAGTCCAATGCTACATTAGTAGAGTCTAATACGCGTACAGCAAGGCCAACCGTCGCTGCGCTCCGGTTTCGGCTGCAGGTGTATCTTCAGTTCTGCGAAGTGAGTGGTCTGAAGGTTCCGCTACTGCTGAGACTCTATGGCCACTGTAGGAGGTGACTCGCGTCTTCCACAGCCGTTTACAATACCTTTGCGACGCCAGAGCTGCATGCAGGTTCCGAAGCTCTCGCTTATGCACAAGCTTAGCACTTTGCCCGGGCACCCCACTGCTTTTTCGAATGCTCAGTGGAGAGCAGAGCAACGGACTTGAAGCGACCTCAAAGAGTCACAGGACTCATGGTCAAAGCAGCAGAGTGGATAGTGCGGCGCACGACGTCGCGGAGCGTCCCACATTCAGTGAGAGTATGCGAACTGTACTACCGCAGACCGTTGAAGAAGCGAGCGCAGGATGGGAATTTATGCTAACAGTGAGACGCAGGTGAGAGAACACTCGGTGCTGAGAAGAGACTGCAGAATCCGAAAAGGAAGGACATTTAGGGGGATAGACTCCGGAAATCGCGCTAGGCGCGGTGGGGTGGGCATATCCTCTCTCGGAGGCGTGGGAGGTCGCGGCGCGCCGATGCTAGTCGTCTTGGTCACGAACGGATGGTCTATAGAATGTTGGCATACGTGCATAACTAAAACGGAAAGACGGGTACAGGAATTAGTGATGGAGCTTCACTCCATTGAACAGTCTCCGTGTCTAGATAGGGTTCCACAGAGTCCGATCGATAATCCCAGCGAGTTTCTTCCTGAGAGAAAATGCCAGCAGGTCCCGCCGTCTCCCAGTATTGCGCCAAGGACCCTGGCAGACAGCGAAGTGTGAACACATCGCTCTGGAAGTCGACAACAAGGTCTTCCGCGAGGTCCTCAAGGTCGGTGATATCACCACCGAACAACCTAATCCCAGATACGGACAGCCTTTCCAGACGCGTGGAATGTAGGTGGCTGAAGTTCTGGAGGAAGGCTCGGATGTCTTGTACAGAGACAGCGCACATACTTGTGCAACGATCCTCGCGGTCCGTAGGCATGTCCTTCGGACGCATTATCGAAACTCGCCGGAGTGCTGGGCAATGCCACGGTTGGGGCCAATCCCCACTGAGAGGAGATACGAAGCGGACGCTGGTCGAACACTCCGAGCAGAAGGAGACCAAAATGCAGAGGTCTTCCAGAAGGGGTACACAGGTGAAGAGCGGGTTCTGCAAGAAGACGTCTCGGATCCTATAAGTTCCAATGGCTAGTGTGGTTAACCGCGAGTGGGATTGGCTCATAACAAGAGCGTGCCATGCGGCCTGGTCGAACGTATGAGCCGCGACACCATTGTCGAGGCAGACAAACGCAGCTCCATCCCGTATTTCCACGCGCCGAAACAACCGCGTGTCGAGCAATCGGGTAGGACTCGCGAATGTGTTGGCGGACACAAACGCAAAGTCTACGACCCGATTTGCAATGAAGTAGTCAGCGTAGTCATCCATAACACTCCCTATGACGGCAAAGTGATGTGTACCGTCGATGGGTCCAGAAACATCGAGAGCGACTCGTTTCAAGGACGTCGTGGCCAGCTTCTTCGTCCCTAACTCGACTGGGTCACCGATGAAGTTCTTCACAGTTAATCCAAGAGTTTCTAGTTTCGGCAGGAACGAGAGCAAATCGTCTAGCTCGAGAGCAGACATCTGCGACGGCGTAGGCACCGCATAATCAAGATATGTCAACGAGGCGAACGCCGGATTGTCGATGATGGGATAAGAGGTGATCCTTAGAGTGAACATGCGCAGCTGTGGGCAGAAGGCGTTGAAAGTGTCGGCGCGTAAAGGCGGGAACCCAGCTGCGACGGATCCGTCCCAGGGGTAGGCAGCATCAAGGCGCAAGACACGAAGATGAGGAGCTGGCGCAGAGAGGGCAATGAGCAAACGCCCAACGTCACTTGGCCCTGGTCTGTACGGCATGCAGTGGTACTTGTTCCGATACAGGAAGACGTCCCAGGAGAAGAGCTTCAGCTCGAGGACTTCGAGTTGGGGCAAATACATCGCTATAATGCCAAGTAGCTCCTCAGAGAAAGCCGTCTGCAGATTCAAGCGCACCGGAAGCGGGGTGGATCGCGCTAGAATCCACGACACGCGGCGAAGTGGATGGCTGGGAGGTGGAATGTCCACGTCGATGGTGGCTCGTGGATCTACATCATGATGGGAACGAGTAGGCGCAACGTAAGAGTGCGCAAAATCGCAGTGCACACTGTTCCATGCATGCGGTATGCCGAACGCCAGGCGATGTAAGTTGTAGCAACTGTGCGAAAGGGCGAGTCGGTCCGTGAGCCCGAGGTATCCTAGTAGACGGCGAACTACGTCTGTAGGAAGCTGGGTAATAGTATTCGCAGCATTGACTTGACGAGCCCGCAGCCTCAATGCGCGCAGTAGCTCCCGCGTTACGCGATTTTGGGCAGATGGCTCACTAGACTGTCTACCGCAGACAGGTCAGCCAACCCGCAACACATAAGTATGACGATATGTACCGGCGATATATGCGCGAGGGTAAAATAGATACCTCTACGGCCGCTGCAGTATCATCGTCCAATCTGTGAATGAGGTTCGAATCCGACATGATGGTCTGTATCCGAGTTGCGCGGCAAACACGGCGTGCCGCCGACTGCACGCGCAAGTGTCCCCAAAGCCGATATCACAAGGGATATCAATCACTTAGACCTCAGCACCTCAGCATTCACAGAAAACTTGTGATTGAGGGAGATACTTGACCTGCCCAGAGAGGTAGCCTTATGATCATTGTAGGCTTACGTTAGTCTACGGGACGCAGACGTGACATACGGTAATGACCTGGCTTCGCTGGCGGGCATTACCGTATTAACGTCTACATCTAAATGGGGTAGCTTATCAATAGTTCCGGACAATGATTTCTGACCACATTTCCACCTTTCCCTCAGTTTATCGAAGTGAGATAGAGTTGCTAAATTCCATCTGTTACCATTCTCCAGGTTGGCTGAACCGGAGGGCTGCTGCAGGTCGGTGCAGGTACGGCGCGGCGATGACCGGAAGCAATTGGCCGCCGCTGCCGCACAGGCATCAGACCCCTCCGGCGCCTTCGCTGAGACCTAAAGCATAAATAAATCGTGTAAGGGATGTCTTAGGTCCCCAGAACATGCCTCACATGGGGACTTGGCAAAAGAACGGTGTTGAAGGCCGTTGCGAATGACCGGCCCTAAACCCACGGTTAATTCGAACACATATAAGCCCCTCGTGTTTAAACAATCACTAGGCTTACGTACCCCTTGTAGCTTAGGGCATTGCAGCGGGCAAGACATCCACTCCGTGTTCACTCATCAATGCCCCACAGCGTGTACTTAAAACACGTGAGACGAAGGTGACATCGTTGCAGTTAGCAGCATACACCGTAAGATACCAAAGGTTCCAAAAAGACACGAGGGATAACAAGGACAGCAGTGAACACTACACGGATAGCACAACAGCAAGAAAGCCACTCATAAAAATGCGTCGGGTCGTTCAGGACGTATCGTATCGTCGTCATTGGTCGTTTGGTCGTTTAAAGCGGGTCGGGTTCAAAGTGGAGGAGGCATCGCATGGCCGCAGGCCCAACGACAGCCATATCAATGGGGCTACGGGGAACTAGGATTAACGAAGGACGAAGACGAATATGATCTGACATGCCTCATGGATTCGGCAGTGGTGGACGCGTGTGGGGTAAGTCGGAAAGTTCGGGCAAGAGTGGACGCGACGAGGAGCAGCTCGATCTCCGCGAGGGGTCGCCCGACACATGCGCGAGGTCCTTGTCCTAAGACACAACACGTGAGACGGAGCCGCAGCTACACACGAAGACGTCTCACCGAAGGGGAACCAGCCCGCGTAGACTTCCGGCGCAACGCGCTTCGCCGTCCAGCCGTCACCTACTTTCGCAACCCACCTCTCAGGCTTGATCACAAGCGGGTCGGGGTATAGCAACGGGTCGCGATGCGAGGTCCATGACTGGCCAGACACAATCTGCCTCTTTGTCAGCACCGCATTGAGTGCGGTGGACTGTACTCACCGTTCCACCTGGAATGAAATGTCCCTGGAAGCAAGTCCCTTCGGGCGGGACCACACGTTCTAGAAAGCCGGGGGTCGGACCGTGGACGCGCAGAACTTCCTTTTGTTAGGGATCAGCGGCGTACCCTGAGAGAAGAAGCGGAGAGACTTACACGGATAAACGCGTTCAGGTACGGCAGCGCCTTGAGTACGTCGATATCGTTACGTTTCTGGTCTGGGATGTTCGCGAGTTCCCGTCGTATCTCGTAGCTGAACGTGTGATTGCATGCGAGCGCCCAAGCAATATACGTGACGGCAACGCTGGTCGTGTCCGTTCCTAAGTTCACCAACGTCAGTGGCGTGGGTGTGGCGTGTGCACGCGAACGCGCACCTGCGCTCAGGAAAATGGCAGCCTCGCCTAATATTTGCCTCCTTTCGGGAGGAAGGTTCGTAACAGGGTCCCGATACGACTTGCAGAGTGACTACGCGATGTCAGAACGTGGAACACCGCGACGGGACAAACGACGAACCATAATATCGTTAGCCTTCTCACCCTCAAAAGCTGAGTCGTATATCCCCTCTCCCAGCTAAGGAAATAGTGATCAGCGATCGGTGGACGTAAAGAGAAATCGATCGGATCGAAATCCCACCTTGAATATGTTCTCATCCGCAGCGAATATGCGCTGCAGACGCGCTGAGGGAACGCGGCGCAGTAACCAATAGATCGGGCTCGGCATGTAGTTCTCCTGAGCTTCTGTCAGGATACAAAGCACATGATCACGGGAGGCCGATAACGCACCAGGGTCTTATCGAGCAGCCACTCGTCTAGGTACATCAGGAAACTGCGTTTTTGGCAGGACCTGTCACTGTCAGATCTGGCGCGTAGGGTGCGCATCGCCAGGGACGTGTCTGTCCTAACACACTGTCAAGCTGTGAGACCTCTGTTTGAATGCGCGATGTCGCAATGACGCCGTAGAAACCGCTGATGCGAGGATTGGGTTCGTTCTGTCACCTGTCCAGTACTGCAGGCGCGATCTAACGGTGCTCCATTGCCGCAGAGGCGACGTATGACAGCCCTGCACGCGCATGTGCGCAACTCCCGCCCCCGGTTCCAGACGTCAAGAGTTTCGAGGACTCGGTGTCCGAGCCTGCCTCGGCCGGCTCAGCCGTGCAAAGAGCTGCCAAAGTTCGTCTATAGGCACCATGGCATCTGAGGAAGTTCAAGTCTTCACGAAGTATGGCTTGCTGCCTCAGTCGTTGGAAGGGCTGCGAAATATTGTGCGCGTTCAGGGAACTTCAACATTCATGCGTTCAACTTCAAGAGTTCGGCGCGGGTTCCGGCTCGGAAGAAAGTGCCGGTGGTTGAGTTGTTCTTGTTTGCTCCTGCACTTGCTTCCCCTCTCTCGCGTTGTCCCCGTCCCCTCGCGTCCCTCGCGTCCCACTTCCCTCCTCTCTATCATTGCTCGTGTTTTCGAACTCTTCTCTCCCTCGAGATGTCGTTGCTCGTCTCCGTCAAGCGTCTGTTGCCCGCCCGCGCAAGAGTTCTGGCGGCGTTCTCATCTCATCGGTTCTGCTCCTCCATGGCTATGCAGCTTCTTGGTTGGGCCTCTAAGCTACTTATCTGCATTGAGTCTCGTACACAAGCTCTCATCTTGCTTTCCGTTTGCTCGTCTCTTGGACTGCGTCTTTTGTCATTTGGCAGCTCTCGCGACGCTTTATCCTACACTCAACTCCAGCGTTCACCCGGCATACCACAACCGCACCAGAGCAAGATGACCGCCGCACGGCAGCTGACGGTCCTCATCGCGGTTAAACGGTATGCACTCGCCGTCTGCGAACGGTCCACTGATACATTGTGTAGAACTATCTACTATGCTCTCAAGATTCGCGTCAAGCCGTCGCAGACGGGCGTCGACACGAACTCAAAGCATTCCATGGTGCGCCGCCCCGTCCAGTCCGCGGCAACCTCAAAGCACTGACTGTCTACATCGAATTTCTTCGACAAGATAGGTATGTCTCTCTGACCCGTGCGTTAGGGTTTGCGCGCTGACTCTGTCGTCACTGCGGTCGAGGAGGCGGTTAAACTGCGTGAATGCGGCATCAATATCGAGTCAATCCGCGTCATAACCTCAGACCAGACCAAGGTGTCGCGCTCGCAATGGGTGCGGACCACGCGACGCATATTGAGCTCCCGGACGGCGCGCACATGCCCGAGCCTCTCGGTGTTGCAAAGGCTTGCGGCCTACGTTCAGCTGGAGCCTGTCGATATTGTCATTGTCGAGTGTATTTCCTTTGTGTATCTCTTCACTACCCAACTCATTCGATCGCGCAACCTTTTTGAATATGACCGTTTCCCCATTTCGCTGTCCCACCTCCTGCGAGGTCCACGTCTCCAATGCGCGATCACTGGCAGCCAAGCCTCAAGGACGCAAGACCTGCAAGTACTTGATTAGAAACCTTCGAGCGTCGGTTACGCGCATATGCACTGATCATGCGCTCTAGACCGCTCAAAGGCGGTTGGTGACCGCCATACACAGGGGGGTATAGATTCTGAGGTTTGACCGCCGTGTACCCCCCCAGACCGCCATAGTACCAATACACAGTTTCCTGATGTACTTTGGCAATATTAGTCAAACGAAGCAGACACGGGGAGGATGTCGTGGCCGTACGTGAGCTAGTGGATGATGCTGCCCCGTCTTCATCTGGTCGAACTGCGTGCCCAACACCGCGATTCCTAGACTAGTAGAGGTTCAGCATCAATGAACGAAACGGCACAACGTAGCCTCACATGTCCAAGGAGAGAAGCTTGAAGAGATGGAGCATGTCGATGGCTTCCCCTCTAGCGCTCTCGCGTTCGATTCGGTCGACAAATTGTTGCATCTCCTCCCTTAGCGCGTCCGACACTGCTCGGAGGTTGTCGCCACGAAATGCGGGAGCGCTCCATCTCCGAAGCATCGAGTGAAACTCAGGTTCCCTAAGGTCCATGTTGAATCAGCTGTGACAGAGGAGAGGGAGAGCCGGCGTACGAGGTGCTAATACTGTTGTGGATCCCTCCGAACCTGATCGCGTCGTCTGCGAGCAACCACCAGTCTTAGTCATTCGAAGCGCGCACGTATATCTCTGAAAAGACGTACACCACGCAGATTTGCGAAACTTGTGCGAACGGTAGATCTCACGGACTTCCTCGGCATTCGCAACGGCGAGCTTGTTGGGACCGATGCGGACGAGAGGACCATAACGCTGTGGCGGAGAAAATGGCCGTGTCAGCATTGGACGACGTAGCGTGGCCATGGGCGAGACTCGGCATACTTCGAACGCCTCGTGTACGGCCATCGTCCGTCGCAAGCGCAGGGCGTTCCACTCGAACCATATGTTGGAGACTGCAGCGACGGGCGGACCAGGTATAGACGCGAGCGGGGAGAAAAACGCGTTGTACACAGCGCGAGCAACCTTGCTGCCGAGGTAGAGTACGAGTACAATCGCGCTGAGGGCCGTCCAGCTGAGCGTAAGGAGAAGTGCAGCCGACAGGTGAACCGGGTAAGAGGAGCGAGACGCCATGGCAAAAAGGTCCACGGCCCACGCATGCCGCAATGCCACCTTATAAAGTGCGAAGTGTCAGGACTCAGTGTGTCATCGCGCGGACGTCCGCGAATCCTTCTTCGCTTCCTGATTGCTCGTCAACAAATGTGCGCAGACAGAAGATCCAGACTCTTGGGTTCTTCCCTGTGTACGTACGTTTGTCGTGGGATGCATGCCGGCGCCGAATATAGAGATGATGACGAGAAAATATTCCTCGTCCTGGTCCCGTGCCTGCGCTGCGAAATTTACGACGCAGCACCTGCGTGAGGCGCTCGTAACGCTGTGTCCGCGTGAGTCCGTGCTCAGTAAGGGAACCGCCGGCCGAGGGGCGCCGTGTGTCAGGATCCTGAGGCCATAGATCGCGATCACCACTTGTCAATGGGAAGATCATTGCGGAGGTTCTCGCGTAGATACTTACCGCAGGAACACCAACAACAATCAGGCACTCACCAAATATCTCAAACACTGAAACAGGTACCAATTCAACCCCGCGAGATCCTCATGAGATCCCGCGACGCGTCCGGTGACCCCGTAAAGCCCGGTTCAGCTGCGCTGGAATTCACGATAGAAGGATTTAGAAACGTCATCTGCTGTGAACTGCGCTCAAAGATATTATTGTGCTCACGTGGGATGGCCCGGGTAAGATTATCAATGAAGAAGTTGCGCCAGGATATTGCGGTGAGGGCGCCGAGAGATAGGAGTAGACCTTTCCCGAGTTAGCTATAGTGCGCAGGATGGACACTGCTTCGCCACTTTCGCGGGCTCAGACGGTGCGAGCGATTCTCAATTGACAAGTCGCCATCTGCATCCGCCGCGATTCTGGCCGTTGGAACTTAGAAGTCGTCCAGGGCGAATGAGCCCTCCGAGCTGGATGTTGCGAAGCAGCGAACGGGCGGCAGCGCGGCCGTTGTTGATGGCACCCGGCGACCTGGCCGGCCCTCAGGACGTCCGACGCATGCCGGCGACGCAGAGATGAGCCATCATCGTGTCCTCGAGGACACCACGCAGCATGCGCGTTCTGCGAGTTCTTGAGAAATGAGGCCAGGGCCACGCAGAAGTGAGAACCAGATCATCATGAGGAAGAGCAGCTCACCGATACCCAAACTCAGACTGTCACCGTACTGTACGCTCGGCGCGCCCAAACGTGCCGACAGACGCGGACAGTCTGAAACGAGAGGTTGTTGGACATCTTGGCAACCATGCAACGGCGGCGGCAGAGTGTACCTGCAGTAAATGGGCCGCCCATGAGCGATTTAGTTCTGTAGGCAAATAGCAACAGCTGAATGGTCATGGCCTCTTCAAATGTTATCCTCATATATCACGGCCTTCAGAGAAGACGCTTAGTCTTGCGGCATGGCTCAGGACTCGAGAAAGAAGGCACTGTCCATACTGACTAGTACGTCGTTGACTCGCGGTGACGACTGCGGCTGTCTGGCAGGAACCTGCGCAATACTCTACACTCGTACTGAAGAGAGGATAGGGTCGACCATATATGGAGCCAGGCTGCGTTGCCAGGCTAGCAGCACTGTAGGCTGCACGAGCACATCCCAATTTCCAGTAGAGTGGGCGAAGGAGACGAGGTCAAGGGTGTTTCGGTCCGACCCAAGGGTTCCGCAGAACGACGGCCACCATGCGCGAGCCGGGGCAGAGACGTGGACCAGGGCAGGTACGCAGGGACAGCCAATATCTAATACTATACAACGCGCAGCTTTATTGGTGCAAGAATAACGAGAGATCAGGACAGACAGCAGGGTGTGAGTCAGGCAAGGTCAAGGTCAACAGACGAAACAATTCGCAGCGCGCGCACGCAGAACGAGGGCACATTTTATGACATCCCGTCTAGATGCCTCGTGGGCCGCCCCGTCCGCGCCCGCGTCCACGACCACGGGGGCGTCCACGGTCACCGCCCCGGCCACCGCGCCCGCGCGCGTCGTCCTTCTTCTTCGTGTTCTTGGGCTTGGGCGCGTCGTCGACGAGGAGCGTATCGAGCGGGATCGCGTCGGGCAGCACGAAGTAGCGGATGTTGTTACCGCGAATCGACAGCGAGTCGAGCGTGACCGGGTCGCGGTTGCGTATTGCGAGCTTGACAGTCTTTAAGTGCGTGTTCATTTGTACATCGACGCCTGGATAATGTTAATGCGCGCAGGTGTAAGAAAGCGCAGTTGGCGAAGGTGTAGGTGTCAAATGTAACCAGCGAGGACGGTGTTCGCCAAAGTAAGTCGTGGCGCGCGTCGATCGCGAATCAGGATGTAAGGGCGGCCAGTCGAGCAATATAAAGCATGGTGGCAGCCAGCAGCAGGTCCAGGGCAAGATTGTGAGTTATATGGGGGTGGCGGCGTGCGACGACGAGCCAAGAATCAGTCGGGCGTGGGGGACGCGGCGCAGAGCGGGAATAGTCGACGATATAGCGGAAAATAGTAAGGGTCACACAGTTAGCGTGACGTTGGTGACATTATAACAACAGATACTGACCTGTAATCGTCCCGTTCACCACAGACCCGTTCTTGAGCTCGATTTGCACCGTCTCGTTATTCAACTTCATTAGAAACCTAGAAACGACGTTAAGTAGGCATACTAGAGTCAGTTAGTGACATGGAATAACGCGCACCTGACGAGTTTCATGTTGGCCGACTGCGAACGCGGTGCGCGGGTTTTGGCTTGGTTTGACCGGGACGCGCGGACTGTGAACTTCTGCCTCCGCGATTGTTCAAGGAATTTCGGTTACACCATGCGTAACACACCCACAAATGGTACCAGGTAGCGGCAAAGAGCTTCACATTCTTAGGTATACAACCCTACCTGGGAGTTACCAAACTTCAGACGACTATAGAGACTACATGACAGGAAGCACACACACGGGCTCACACGGGGAGGGCCAAAGAAGTACCTTCCGCTGTCTATGTTGAGTTATACTACCTTCACGTGCGTATCCCGTTTTAATCGGTAACAGATGATGATGACGACGATGATGGAACCCCCACCAATAGACATGGCTGCTCGCTTCAAGGAGGCGTTTTCGAGAAAGAATGTCACGGTCCATCTCGTGAGAGCGTGGTATACGCAGCGTTCCATCCTTCGCCGTAGCCTCCGTTGACTCTCGTCATAAAAGGGATACCGTGTCGTCAATCGGTCTCTTTCGCGACAAACTTCTCCCGGCACTACGACAGGGATGGGGCACGTATGCTACTTCCGACATGCGCTTGCCTTACATGAGCGATGCGTGAAGTTCCTTCCCGAATTCGCCCGGGGTAGTGAAGGCTCCCGATGGAACTTCGTGCGATTAGTAAATTCATCTGACATCTTTGGGAATTTATCCGAGAAACGCTCAACCGTCAGTTTTGCCCTCTGGCTACTTCCCTCGCTCAAACGTTTCCCCTGCCATTATTGTAATTTGGGAACAAGGCCCGATAGTCACAACAGGGGGGTCGGCATTTTACCGAACCACGGCGTGGCCGCAGTCACGATGTTGGCTTCAACTTTATACCTGGTTCAGGAATTGCGCGATGTTGCCGCTGCTGCAGCTTCAAATCCAGCTACTTCGTCCCGGTACATATATCCGTGCCCGTCGATGGCTTCGCTTTGCTGATCGGGCGGGTGTAGGCAATCGGGCGCGCGCGAGCTGCTCCGTGCATTACGCCTACGAGCTCGGAATGTCAATGCAGTCAATCCCGTCGTTCATCTGCCTCCAGATGTCCTGCGACGTCTTCTGGGACACCTCGATCTAACGGACCGACTCGCTCTTTCGCACACCTGCTACAACCTCCACCGCATGGCATCCGACATCGCTCAAGCATGGACGAGTGTGCACTGCGACTGTACGATTGCGCTGTTACGAGCACCTGTCAACACTCCTGGTCCCTTGCGCCGAGTATCCATGCTCCTTGCGCGAAGCGCTCCAATTCCAGCGCGCTTGCACTTGAAGACGGTCGTCTCTGACGAACTACTCGGTATCCTCGCGACGCATTTGGACCGTCTCGAAGTCCTGGAGCTTGAGCTCTTTGCCATCGACACCCTCTTGACCAGCGCAGGATTCTACCCTGCCAGAGTACATGTCCGACCTGACGACGTAGCGCGTCTTCTCCTTGCCCTATCCTTCCCTGTCTCGAGTCTGCGCGTCCTGCGTCTCGATGTCGCGAGTAATCGCCAGGATTTTTGGCGGACGAGGTCCCTACAGGTTCGGCCTGTGCGCGAGGACATGTTCAATGGAACTTGTTCACAACTGCGCAAGCTCAATCTGAGGCTCACGTCCTTACCGATCCACGTCCTCGGTACATTTGTCTCGCTCACATACCTTGATTATACCGTGCCCTCGAGTCGGCTCTCGTCGAGCGAGTTGGACGATATCTTATCGTCTCTCACAAATCTCGAAACGTTGGGACTTTCGGTTTCCCGCTTCATTGTCGAACCTGTTACCGACAGAGCCCCTTCAAAGTCGCTCCTCCGGGTCGCACTATACGTTGATGAACCTTGGGACAGTGGTTTCATTACCTCAATCGGGAACATTGGCGATACGATGGACAACTTCGTCGATTACTTTGTCCAGAGACATGATGTTCGAGAGTTCGCTTTCATGCCCAGCGAATTAAACTCTGGGCCTCCACGTCTACTTACATCTGCGCCTTATCTCCGGGCAGAAATATCCAGCACTGCGGGATTCGTGCATTTCGACAATGGAATTGTCGCCCACGTCGCAAACGTAGCCTTATGGAACAATCTCGTCGTCCACTCAAAGTCGGCCTTCGCCTCGTTAACAGTCTTCGCCATAGACGTCAGTATGCTGTTTACAAACATCAACCCGACGCACAACTATCTTGCCGCCGCACCCGTACTAGAGGAACTCTGCCTCACAGTATCAAACTGCACGGAATGTGTCCCTAACTCTCCTTCGGAGCAATTCGGTCCACCCATCCGAGCAACATGGGCCGAACCATGGCACTGTCCCGCGCTGCGCCGACTGCACATCATGCGTCGCAAGGATCTCCCCCCTTCCGACGACGGCAGTCAATGGGGGTTCGTCCGTTGCCCGAATCAGTGCACCGTACGCGCACCCGATATCCGCGCGTTCGTCCTCAACTCTCTCCGGTTCAGTTCTCCGCGACTAGAGACTCTTTTCATCTCTCGGCTTACATTACTCGATGGCGACGTTTCTGATCTAACAGACCTTGCGGAAGCCGTCGTACACAACTCCGAGACGGAGGGGTTCTCCTTTCGCGGGAAGAACGTGTATCTGCACGACATTTGGGAAACTGCGGGATCAGCTGCAGTTTTTGCGGATGAACTTCGCGACTGGGAGTACACTCGGGACTCTATCGCACCAGATCCAGCAAGCCTCTCATAGCTTGGTCTCTGAATTATTTTCCGAGCTCAAACTGTAGCGGATCCCCGGGAGTTGTGGAATCATGATTTGTGAAGGATATATGCCACTTTCTATAGTCGATTCGATAGATGCACTATGCTCATGGCCTGGCGAAATTTACGAGATTCACTTTATGGCATTCCAAGGACTAAGACCCACTCCAACTAGCACGGTATTGTGCAGATACGTGAGGTTCAGAGCAGGCCCTATCCTGTGCTGCCCGGCCAGCTCGTGCCATGCTTCGGGAGCGACGCGAGGTTGTCGCAGTCGACGAAGTCCGAGTCGTTTCTGAGGAGGGATAGACCCGCAGTCGCTCGCGTAGTGACGCGAACGATGCAGGAAGACAGAGTTAAAAGACGGTGATGGAGACTATAAAGTGCTGAGGAGAGCTCATTGATGATTGTGCACACTTCACGGGAGCGGCGTTATGACGACAGCAGCCGCTCCACCAATGTTGTGTTCTGGTGGGAATGGTAGATAGACGCGAATAGGAAGATAGTCGACCGGAGAGAAGTTGAAGTCTGCGAAAGCGCGACGACGTGGACAAGAGATAAATACGCGCAGGCGCGTTGCCTGTTGCACGTCGTTCGCTGGCGAACGTTCCAGATGGAGGACACGCATCCGTGATGTAGGACCTCTGCGCGCACGCAAGAACTTCCCTCGTGATCCTGCTCATCATTTTCGACCAAACTCCGAACGAGTCCTGTTCCTGTACATACCACCAAACCCGAACGGACAACCCGAAAATGGCCGATGACACATTGTACCTACGTGTATGTGCCCGATGTGTCTTGCCTCAGTATATCGTCTCTACTCTCCCCATCGTAAACGCCACTGTAGAAATCACCTACGCTGGAGTAGGATCGCCCACCTCGCCTCGGTACCTTCAGGCCATCAATACCCTCGAGAGCGTTGCTGAGAGTGACTTCGTCTGCGATCTCGTATAGACGCAGAAGCTCCAGTCCAGGTTCCGGGTCTACGACGACACAGAACCCTGCAAGCGCAACTCGCGCCATGCGATGGGAGGACATCTGCAGGTTTGTCGAGATAAACCTGCGAACGTCGGCAAGTGCGATGCTTCCAGTCGGGCCGACACTGCTGTGCGGACAATTTGGCCGACAATCCGCAGTGCACAGATGCAATGTTGTCTTCGTTACAGGTGCATAAGAGAACCTGAGCTCCTGCAGCAGGTCACAAGCCCATGGCGCCACTAGCACTGAAACGAAGATGTCTCCACTAGCAGTGATGATGTGCAGGTGGGTCAAACTCGGCGTTGGAGCAAGTCCGGGGTCATCTGTCTCGGGCCAATGCAGTTCGCTTAAAGTCAACGATGTAAGTCGGTCAAAGTCGACAAACGTAGTGCCACGGCCGAGCATGCATTGAAGCCCGGCGTACCGCATAACGTGGAGACCTCGGGAAAAGATGGTCACATAGCCATCGGCGATCGTAAAGTGCTCCGGCGAGCGCATGCAGTCAGGAAGTGCGTCCATCGTAGGGGCGTTACGACGAGCACTGGCCAGACTCCGGCCCGGGGACCAACGCCCTCCCAGAAGCATACGAACGTTCGCGACGTTCATACAATCCTTGAGGAGTAAAATGGCAGCCCGAAAAACGTCGGCCGATGCAGTATAGGTGAGCGCGACGAACACGTCAAGAAGATGAGGACAGGATTTCCACCGTGAGTCTGTTGGCGAGATGTCCTCTGGATCGATTGTAAAGGAACGCAGCGTTAAGCCAAGCGTGCGCAGTTGAGGCATGTGGCTCAGAAACGTATATACGTCTCCTGACGTGAGTAATCCGGGCCAGGGATGATAGTCGAAGAACACGAGTTGTGAAAGGGTGGCGGGAAGGCTGACTGGCAGAGTGATGCCGCGAAGGGCGAGGCGTCTCAGGCATGGAGCATCGCCTCCCAAGAAGTCAAACGGAAGTATGGGATCCCGCACGAAATCGCTACCTGTTAGCGATCCGTCGAACACAGTCAACGAAAACGAGCGTAAGCTCGGTGCAGGATTCGTGAGCAAGCTCGAGACGCGCAGCCAACCATCGATGTTGACGATTCCAATGCAGGATAGGTACTGCGTACGACGAATCGCAGGAGGGCTCCCTGAGGTGAGGGAGGTCCAGTTCGGGCCGCATAAGCTGAGCGTCAGCTCGTCCGACCGCTGCAACGCAGCAAGTAGGAGATTCGAGATAGCGGCGTAAGATCGAGAGACGTCTACCCGAAGAGCAAGACGGGCGGGCACGGGTCTGGATCTGTGAAGTAACTCCAATATACCGTTCCAGACCCTTGGTGCGGGGCCATCGTACGTTACTTTGGGAGGCCGACGATATCGGCGGGTATAATCCATTGGATACGATGGGTACGCGCGGGTGCGAGACCAGAGGTCGGCTGTGGCGATGGAAATGGTACGAAGGACGCTAGAAGTCTGCGACAGAGCGATAACATCCACCAGCGACAGATACGTGAACACGCGGCGCAGGACTTGGGAAGGCAGACGATCAAAGCTCAAGGTTTTGAACTCCATGGACATGATCACCGAGGCGCGGGCTCTGATCGAGCGCAAAAGCTTTACGTTGACACAGGCTATCGCAGCAGCCGCATACGAGGCCCTCCGTTCTCTGTCGTATGAGCGTATCAGGGAATGAAGGCGCGTAGACGCGTAACCTCGTACCTTAAAGCGCCGCGAGGAATCACGGCCACAGACGATGCGGCGCACAAACGCAGAGCATAGGCCAGATTGTCGCGTAGAGCCATTGCAGTGAGTTGTCTGTGTGAAAGACAAGAGCCAAACGGCGCCCGAAAGTAACGGTGCCGACGTCGGAAGAATCGACAGCAAAACGCGCGCCTTGCCCCAGGTCGACAGCTTGGCAATTGGAGGCTGAGTGTCCCTCGCAATGTGGTCAATGTGCAAGAATATAGCAGCACGTCCACAGCCAAGCCGGTTGGCTGACTCTGAAATTCAATCTCACTTGACCTCGTAACACGATGTCACTGTCACAGGCCGGTGAACAGCTCCTGCAATGCGCAGACAGCGCGGTCAAATACATGAAATTGGCTCATAAGAACAGGCTCGTACCACCATTTCTTTACTACATGTAATTGATATGCAGCAGGCCCGGCAGATCAGGAGCCATCGCTTCCCTTTCAAGGACTCTTCTATGTGCGCTGCAGACTTCCACCGCGTCAGTACCCCGATCCACGCGTTTCCTCGACTTTCCGGACCGAGTATTCCTCCGGATCATGATATATCTGCCAGTAGTCGACCGCATCGCTGTGTCGTGCACCTGCAAGCTTCTGCGTGCCCGATCGCTGGCGATGGGAGAGCTTTGGTCCAAGGTCGCGATACAAACATCCTTTCCCGTCTTTAACGATCGCCGCGCTGCAATGCTGCAGAGCCGAGCTGCGCAACTCGCTACTGCCTGTACCCTCTTACAACGTCCTCGCCCGACGCTTCCGACGTACTTCTTAGGCTCAATGGACATCTCGAATTGGTCACAGGCTATGACACAGCTGATGGGGACTGTGGTGGAACATGCGACGTTATTGTGTCTTCACGCCTTTGTTTTGCGGGTGCCTTCACGCTTCGATACCCACCTGAGGGAGTTTGCGACTACAGACATCCCGGGCCTCTACAGTCTTCTTAGGCTTCTTCCCCGGGAGGAAGACTGGATGCGCTTCCTTTCTTCTATCATGCTTCCCGCCCCCCGTCTCGAAACGTTGCAGGTGGCAGCCTGGGTCTATCCCAGCAACCGAATCTCCAATGCAGTAGTACTTCCCCGGTACTTGCTGGGAGGCGTCTCCAATTCCCTCAATCGAGTAATTTTGCGAGGAAACTTGTGTCTTTCGCTTGGCGGATATCCGGCGTTCTCTTCTCTGACGATGTTTGACTGGATTCCCTGTCCAGCAACGATCAGCACGCACCAAATCGACGACATGCTTCTCCATATGCCGCTTCTGGAAGTGCTCGGTCTGCGTATAGAGTTGCTCGTTGATGACGGGCATGACGCGAATGCGAGAGTTCACAGGCGTCTGCGCAGCGTTCTCTTAGAGCTGGATGACATCGACCCCGACGACAACACCACATTGCCAGTGCGGCTATTTCAGGAGCGCACAGCGCCAGAGACACGATACATTTCTGTGGATCTGATCCGGGACGGACTAAGTCCACATCCTTTTGGCGCATGGAAGGATTTACCTGAACCTCTCTGCAACCCGGAATCGCTACATATCGTGAACGGTCATCTATTTGCGTACGGACCGCAATGGCGCGTCGTTGCTCCATGTGCGGCGCGCAACGATCCTCCCCTCGCAGACGCCGATATGTTCAAGCATCTCGTCGCGCTTACGCTGTCGGAACAGCTTTGGGAATGCGCCTCCGGTGCTGCCCCTTTCCCGGACGCTCCGTACCTCCGACGACTTTGTATCGAGATCTTCCCGTGCTGCGGTCCATGGCGCGCTGGCGGAGAAACGGAGGGCATCTTCGTCGCAGCAGCGCAGATGGAAACGCCGTGGCGAACGCCCGCACTCGAGGAATTGGAGCTCGGATTCTCGCCTGCGGGGCTCACGTGCTTTCGAATTCGGGTTGGCTGCACAGTGTCCTGTCGCGACGGAGGCGTACTTGCTCTGAGCGACGTCTCACTCTTTGTTCGCTCGAGTCTCGTCTTCGACCTGGATCGCCTGAAGCGCATTTCCCTCACTGGGGTGCGCGCCATTGCGGATGACGAACCCGGCGACGCGTATCTTGATCTCCATTCCTTGACGGAAGACCTGAACATTACGTCGACTTGGTCCAACGAGCTGGTCGACCTGGGGCGTAAATGGCAGTGGCGGATGTCCGATGATGCAGACGCGTCGGCTCCCACGGCTGAACCAGGGTTCCATGCTGGGGGTACGCGGCCGTTGCCCGTGTTCACTGCAGAGGACGGTCTACTCGGTAATTTCCTTTGATACTCCTGACCGAACTATCTTGATGTCAAATCTATGGTTCATTGATTTGTACGCAAAAAGACTACCGAGTATGTGCGTTGCATGCGGCATTCGATATGTACTTCTCACCATCGGCATAGTCGCTCGGATCTTGATATTGAACAGTCTCGCATCATTTACAGTGGACTCGACGCGCAAAAGGACTGTGATCGAAGGTGGAGTGAAACTACGCGCGCACGCAGGTATGGTCATTCGTGGTCAGAGGAGTTTACATCGCTCGCGTCCTCGTCCTCGTCGTCGGACGCGTCTTGCCCGCGCCACGACGCGTGGTTCGGGTTTGGCGCGAGGAGGTCATCGTCATCTCCCTTTGACTCTTGGATGTATATGAGAGGATGACGCGAGTAACATACGAGCGAAGCACGAACCCTTCTCACGTCGCTGGGCCTCATACTCCGCATCCGCTTGTTGCATGAGCTCTTCCTGCAGCTTTGTGACCTCAGCAGCTGTGCCACACGCGCGGTATTTCTCAATCAACTCCCTGCAGAAAGGCACTGAGTACAGTACATGCATCAAGCCGATGACGAACCCGTTGACTTTGAGGAAAGAGTGGCCCCACGAAAACTTGCTCAAGAGCGCATCGCCGTATTCGTTGAATCCGGTGAGGTAAAACGCGGCGGCTAAAGCCTCTGCGCAGTTCAGACGCCATGGTTTGCCGTAATTCACGGGGTTCGTTGCGATCAAGTAAGGGACTGCAGAACATGAATCATGGCTGAGTGCAGGACGACGACTTAGACTCACGAAGACGTTCGACTGGCGATCGTATTTTGGCCCAAGGAATGTCTTCAATCTTTGCCCAGCTGCACTCGACGACAGCGACACCGCGCTCGCGGACTATTTCCACATCGGCCATGGAGATGACAACAGTTGCTTTCGGGCTGCGACGCGGTAAGCATAATATCAACATCACTTCAGAAGATGCCCGCACGTCATAACGACGCCTTGAAAGCGTTGTCCAATACGCAAGTCCTTGATGAGGCCGAAACGCGCGAGCTTCTTGCCCGAGCAGCGTTTCGGATCGCATTGGTCGAAGTCCTGCCGCCATCCCGTCAGCTCTGATACCCGCGCCTGGCGAGGAAGATACCACAGACCCACATCGCAACAGGCACAGGTATAGCTTCTGATACCGTGTTGGATTCATCGTAACTAGTTGGCTATGATTGCGTACGACGCGGATTATCCTCGTCTTCAGGTTGGGCGCCGTCTAGAGCTTCGACATCGTCTATAGCAGATGTAGGGCGCGTCGAGTCGTCGTAGATCGCTCGCTTGCTACCTCGTCCACGGTGCCCCCCACGACCACGGCCGGATTTCCCGGTTGGCTTGCGCGGTGGCATTGGTGAGCGGACAAGATGCGATCGGCAAGTTCCACAGCTTGTCTGCAACCACATCGTTCAGGAACTCCAGGCCGCACATCCTCAGCGTAGCCCTCTGCACACCGTCACACATATCCTTCAGCTCTAAATGGACGAAAGTGCGCTTCATATAGCACTGGAACGCTGTGCCGCTCTATCTGTTGCTCGTCTGACAACTGCTGTGCCTGGACGGTACGTTGCAACTCCCAATCGCGCATCTTGCAAACTCATAGCACTTAGAACTCCCAGAGAGACTACGGATATAATCATCCATATATCTGCCTCTCTACGTTTGGCACTGGCTCGGCCCATCAAATTCTTGCTCACCGGGCCTTCCACCATATTCCGCCGCATCCTTCAGCACCTTCCGCTGAACGACAGGATCTTGTTATCACACACGTGCCGTGACATACGAGTCCGGTGTCTCGCCGAGCTGGACTTGTGGAAGAGTATTGTGATCGCTCCTCGATTTCACCAAGCGTCGTACGCTCTGATCTTGGGGAGCGATAGTTCACCAAGCATTCAAGTTCAGTACGAAGGAGCGCTACAGCTTCTGCAGCGGTCTAGAAACTTATCGTCATGTCTCTTTACCATACTTCATATCGGGCGGGGGCGTCACCACGCCGAGGCGTTTATTAAGGATGCTCTCTCGCGAGTATCTGTCCTCAGGATCGAGCCCTATCGGAAATACCGGCTCACGGTCGTCTTCGGTGAAGACGACCGACTTCATATCGCCGGTGCCGCAAAGTTAGAGGACTGGGCGGCATTTGCACAATCGCTCATTGTGCATGCACCAGTCCTCAAGTCACTGCAGATCGTCATACCGCGAGACCTTCCTTTCTCCTATGGACCAAATCAACTCGTGTTACCACATCACGTCCTTGCTGGGGATCCAACCCAGCTTCGTACCTGCTTGCTCAGTGGTGTTCGCCTTCCCCTAGGTCCAAGCCTACAATGCTCTGCATTTTCTAGGTTAACCCTCTTCGACTATGATCCACGTTACTGGCATACTTCGTCCGAAGAGGTCGACATGATCCTACTTCAGATGCCACAACTTGCTACTCTGGGTCTCACGATGGCCGCATTCCAGAGCGAGACAGTGGACGTGACGGATCAAGTTACCAAGGGTCCTACTCATGTGTCATTGGTGCTGGAGGCGGGACATCGGCCGGTTGATGCTGATGCTGCATCGATACAGAACGCTGTTGCCTTCTTTCGCAAGCGCGGTGCTGTATGCCTGGAACTCGTAATCCGCAACGAGACACCACTTGACGACCTTCCCCGGTCATTTCCCGAGGCATTTGAGTCCCCTACGATTGTCGTGTTCTGCGATCATTTAGCGACCTACAGCTCGGGACCTTTCCGCGTGTCTTTCCGTTTTTTCCGACAGCCGCTCCCGACACCCAATACATTTCGCAGCATGGTCTCCCTCACGATCGCGGAGCAATTCTGGCCGCCACCCTTGCCAGCCGAAGGCCCCGACGCGCTGAGGCTGCTCAGGCTTTGCATCCAGCTACGCACGTGCTGGAGCAAACCACTAGGGATGTCAAATCCCCTCGCCCGACACGGCGTTTTCGTAGAACGATTGGAATCCCCTTGGAATTGCCCAGTTCTCGAAGAGGTCGAATTTACGTTCCCTCAACGCAGAAATTGTCCGTTTGCACGCTCCAACTCCTTCGAATGCATATGCACAGTTTCAGCTTGTACGATGTGCCTCCGCGATGTTCGGGAGTTCATAACCTCGAACCTGCGCTTCCCAACTCCTCGCTTGGGTCGCGTCATACTCTCCGGCGTTCACGCTGTCGTTGACCCGGACCCTGCTTCCGAGCTCATCGCACTACAGGCCATCGTAGATGAGCTGCATGTCTCTGCAGCCGAATCCGAGAGCTCTGCGACGATTGGACGCGAGTGGGAAGCTCGTAACTCTCATCGCTGGGTGCCTACACAAGTCTTCTCCAATGCAGTCAAGTTTAGTTTCGATTTAGACGATTCACTCGGTACCGTTCCTGACTACTTTGACTTTTACCATCGTGCGTAAATCATGTAAATCATATAATCTTGGGGCGGTTTTAATTTGTATTGCAATATTACTACATTCCTACTCGATACTCCTTCAGTCGATTTTCGCTCTCGCCTATCGAGGGCATGAATTGAGTCAAAAACTCCCACGCCTGCGGCGAAGTCCGGTTTGGCGTCGCGTTTCTTTCCCGTTCGTCTACGATGCGGCCGACCGTCGCGGCCCTTGGCAAAGCCTCGCGCAGGCCTTTAATAGGCAAAAGGGCGAACAAGGATTTCTATAAAGGTCTGTAATACATATCCTGCCTTTTGAGCGTATTTGATACAAGCTGGCGCTTTCAGGTTACGGTGCGGCGCGTTTACCTGGTGGACACCGCACTGGAGCTCCTGGTAAACACGTTATTGCCGGCAAGGCCAAGTACCGCGTCATAGACGAGCAGGTTCGCGTGTTCGTTGCGCCGCCTATTGAGCACATATTGTCGTCGCCGGCGCGTATTTCCGACTTGGTATTCTCGTCGTGTGGCTTACACACTGCTCAGTTAAAACCATATGTCTATCGCGAGGTACCAGAAAAGGGCCCAGACGATGGCCCCTACCAACAACAACACCTCGGCGGGTTTCCTGGCGAGTACTGGTTGCGCGTTATGCGTGAGCGTCACGGCTCGAGCACGGCGGGCTCGACTCAGGCAGCGCCGGCGGTCAACGCTCCCACAACTTCATCTGCAACATCTGCGTGAAGTTTTCTGTCGCCTGCCCACTCCGCTATGTACATTTACGTGCCAGCTGTTCCTTGATACACGTTGGTGTACGGCTCGATTCAAATGCCCGCTCGCGACCTGGCTTCTTAGCACGCGCCCTGCTCTTGTCATCACTCCGCGGAAGTGTCAGCTGTGGTCATGATCTGGAGGCTGCTGCTTCCTCGCCGAGTCAGTATGCGGGTGGTCCCGCTCCTTCGAGGTTCCGCAATCACTGCC
Organism: Exidia glandulosa HHB12029; assembly: GCA_001632375.1. Classification (NCBI taxonomy): domain Eukaryota; kingdom Fungi; phylum Basidiomycota; class Agaricomycetes; order Auriculariales; family Exidiaceae; genus Exidia; species Exidia glandulosa. The sequence goes on from KV425974.1 coordinate 129,152, forward strand.
CACCTCCACAACGTTCTGTGCAAATCTGATACGCTCTCAATCTCGATCTTATCGCAAGGGTACCGCGCCCAGTCACTCGCGCACTGGTCATGGCTCCATGCACAGTGCTACGCATGAGGTTCCACCGGCACGGCAATGTCTTCCACCGGACTGGAACCCCTCAGCTATGCGCCGTCTGCGTCACTCAGGGCTTGACTGGAGATTGCACACCATGCTTATTTCGTTGGCTCGTTTCCAACTGGCTAACCCGACGCCTGCGTTAATTTCTCTGCTGCCTTGCGGCCACGAAGCAACGGCGTTTACGATACCCGGGCCAGTGGAGTCGTGCCCCAAATCTTCGTTCCACGAGGAAGTGTTGCCGCCAACTGCGGCCGTTTCGAGTCCCATGTATGTTCTACTCGTTATACCGACGCTCCCTGAGGTGGGGAGTCCTTGATATCATATTCATCGAGCCGTTGATACTAAGGACCACTTTATCTGAACTTCAGCTTCTTCTTTGGTTGGAGGTATGTAGACTATATCTATATATCCGTGCTCAGATAAGAGTGATCTTGGCTGACGCTCCCGCACGTCAACAGAATCCGGGACAAGGTCGACAGGAAATTGGCTACAGACTTTGCACTGTTCCCGTGCTGCGCCTATAATTCTCGCGGGCATATAAGTAGAGCCCCACAGACAAGAGTCCACTTCGAAAACTGAATTAAATGTCCTCATCATCGCCTTCTTCTAATCCTATGTCTTCGAGTCCGGCAGCGGCGGCTGCAGCTTCCGACCGTCTGCGGCGCATCTATCTTAATGTCGAAACGACGAAGGAGCTTTGGTGGGCTGTGGTGCGTCTCATCTCGAATCCATTGCCCTGTCCACTCCAGGACTGATGGTGCATCTACTCAGAGTACATTCTCTTCCCGTCATCTTCTTCGATGCATGTCGTGATAACTCGGGACGACGCAGGTATCCTGCTTCATCGCTGTCCTCGCCGGAGTTCGCCTGGTAGAGGTCTTCCTCAACGTCTCTCGCAAGGCGCAGATCCCTTCCGACCCAAGCGCGCTTGTAGAGCAAGAGAAACATGAAGAGCCTGCGCGGCGGAGAGGTGCTATCGCCTTGCGACGGGTCCCGCAAGCTGCCGTCACTGCCTTTCGTATTGCTGCCTTTCGCTGGACCGTGCCTATCGGACCTCAGGCTCGCATGCTCATGGCAGACGTCTGGGTCATATTGGGCTACATGGCCGGTGCGTTTTGACTATCGACACTGTGCTCGATGCTGAAAACCTAACTTGTCGATTACAGGCGTTCTTGTTTGGGATCTCACCCGCAGTACGCACTTGGAGCCAGGTCTGCACGGAATTCTGACGCCTATCTCTAGCGCACAACCTCAACACGAAGTTTTACGAGGATCGGTCTGCTCATATCGCATCGGCTCAGATCTCACTGGTCGTCGCCCTCGCTGGGAAGAACAACGTCATCTCCTGTACGTGCTCCCCCTCCAGACTGTACCGCTCGCGCTGAAAATCATCAGTCCTTACGGGAATATCTCATGAGAAGGTACGCTGTTCTTCTCTGCCAGCATCTTGTAATGCTGATGCAGGAAACCCACAGCTCAATGTCGTTCACCGCGCGGGTGGCCGCATGATCGTGCTGCTTCTGTGGATTCATGCTATTGGCAGACTTTACACTGGGTACGAGCGCTCATCAGGCATCATGCCAGACATTCGCTGATGCCCCTCCAGTATAGGCAACTTCGACTACTTCGAGACCACGTGGATGAAGGCAGGTCTCGTGGGCGTCTCGGCATACACCCTCGTGGCACTTCTCTCACTCCGGCCCATTCGCACCGTCGCATACGAGTTCTTCTTCATAACACATATCGCTCTGTAAGCGCTTACCGCAGCTCTGAAGGACGCGCATCTTATATAACTTCAGGACTGCCCTTGCGATAGCTTGCGGGATCGTCCATCGTCCGGAGTGTCAGCACTACTTCTGGCCTGGCTTTGTCGTATGGGCATTCGATCGCACACTGCGTCTCCTCCGTCTCCTGACAATCAATCTGCGCTGGTGGCGGCGAGGCGACAAGCTTGTCAAAGGCCACGTTGAGCTAATTTCGCCCGGTACTGTTCGTTTGTACGTCTCCCTCCACTAGTGCTTATCATGCACGACTACTCACCTCGCCCCTGTAGGACTTTACGACGGCCCATCGCGTGGACACCGGGCCAACACGCGTACCTCATCCTTCCTTCAGTCTCTACACTACCTTCCGAGGCACATCCATTCACCATCTCGAGCATCCCCTATCCAGTCGATGGGTCGGAGGCCAAGTCAAAGGAGCATGATATGGTGTTCATCGTCCGCGGCATGAACGGCTTTACGAAGAGACTGCACCAACACGCGGACGAGAAGGGTTCGGGCTCTGTCACGGCAATCGTCGATGGCTGTTACGGTTACCCGCCCGTACGTACACGAACATCTCATCTCTCAAATACCTGTTCGCTGTTTCTCACACCTCTCAGGATTTGGCCACGTATAGCACTTCGGTGTTCATCGCAGGAGGATCTGGCGTCACGTACACCCTCCCACTATTCATGAACTTAATCCGGTGCGCGCGGATTTATACCTGCGTCTCGTGTGCAACTGACGCCCTCCCGCAAGCATGGCACGCCTTGGCAAATCCTCAGTGCGGAGAATCGTGTTCATATGGGCTATCCGTGACCGCGGTAAGCTGCCCCAACATTCGCATATTCAAACGCACGACCTCATCTCCCGCATAGATCACGTACGCTGGATCGGAGAGTCTCTTCTTCAGGCGGTAGATGCCGCACCAGCCCACGTCTCTCTCGAGGTCAAGGTCTTTGTGACACGTGCGGCTATGGAGACAGTCCCAGGTCTCGAATACGCGGAAGAACCATCCCCAACCCCGCCGAACGCCTCGAACTCTAGCATCTCCGACAAGCAGGCCGAGAAGAAGTTGTCCGACGTGGAAACTTTGGCGACGGCGCTGAACGTTCAAGTCGGTCGACCCGACGTCGCGCAGCTTCTGCGTCACGAAATCGAGCCAGCGCTCGGACGTATCTCCGTCAATGGTGCGTTCCAACATTGTGGGAATATGCGTGACGAGCTGACTCCCCACAGTGGCTGGACCTGCGCCGTTAGCAAGAGCCGTGCGGGAAGCGCTGGCATCTGACATAGCAGGACCGGTTGGAGTGCTGAAAGGCGCACCAACGGTGAATCTCCACATCGAAACCTTTGGCGTTGTCGGCGCCTGATTGAACGACGCACTAAAGAGCATTTGAACACTGTACTATTAGTTAGCCTCCTCGGACCGTCCAGCAGATGTAGACATTCTTTGACTCTCGACGTATCCCACGTGCAATTGCAATTACGATGGATTAATGAATGACGGTTGGAGGACAAAAGCAAAGCGGGAGAGACAATGCGACAGAAAGCAGACTAAGACCATACTTGCACATAGGATTAGCATTGTACCATGCGATTGCAAGACGAGAAACCCCCAAAGGAACACCCTTTAATCCTGCTCGGCGTCGACGACATAGAGAACCTGCTGCGGACGGACGAAGAGTCCTCTCGACTCTGCAGACGACACGTCCGACATCGCAGGCGACGCGCTGCGGAAGCGCTTAGCTTGCTCAATGCTCAGCGTGTCGCCCTCGCGCTTGACGCCGCGTGCAATGAGCGTGCCGCCGGCCGTCATCATCGAGCTCGCGCCAAGCCGGTGCGTCTCGTCCCAGTCCGCGTTGCCGACCTCGAAGTACCGCACGCCGCCCCATGTACCATCGTGCCACGCGCGGCCCTCGAGCTTGTCGCCGCCCCACGAGCCGCCAACGGGTACTTCCACACCGACCCATGGCCCGACCTCGCCCGCAACTTCACCGATATATCGCGCAAAGGCGCGGAAGCGCGTACGCTTGCTCGAGATGATGCAGGGGATACCGACGTTGAGCGTGATACCGCTCGCTGCCTGCGCAGCTGCGGATGGGGCAGATAGGGAGTCTTCGGGCTCGAAGGTAAGCCCCGCTGGTCGCGCACCAGGACGGATTGTAAGCGCGTTCGCCTCCGTGATGGTGTCTGATGAGCCCTTACGCTTGACGCGCAGGGTGCTCGCGGCGCTGGGCGGCTCCTCCATAATAACATCTTCGTCCACCGGCTTGACCTTCTCCTTCGCAGGCGTCTTCGGTACAGACGGTGCAGGCGACGGCGGTGCTGACGGTCTTTCCCTTTCCTCCTTGACGGGTGGGACGGGTGGAACAGGCGGGGCATCCTTCTTCGGGGTGATTGGTGTCTTGGCGGATTTGCTGGATGCAGAAGACAGAGTGCGTTGTCGTGCAGCGGCAGTCGGCGTTGGTGCTGCTCGGGTTGGCGTCGGTGCTGCTCGGGTTGGCGTTGGCGCACCCCTGGCTACAGGTTTCTTTGCCGCAGCGGCTGACTTGCTGACAGTCGACACCGCTGAGCGTGCACTGGAAACAGATGTTGTCGAAGCCGCCGAAGCTCGTCGTACGCGCGGAGCCGGAGGAGTCAAGTGTGTGGAAGAAGAGGCCGCTTGCTGCGCTGCTCCCGGACGAACGCTGACGGTGGACGTAGTCGACGCCATGCTCGTCGTCCGCGTGCGAATGCCCTCAGGCCCCGTCTTAGCAGTCTTGTATGCAGACGTCGCGTCGCTACGCATGCTCAGCGTCGACTGTGGCCGCGACGATGGTCCCACCGACGCAGAAAGGCTCGCCGAGTTAGGGCTAATCTTGCGCAGCGAGACCTTCGACGAGCGCGCACTCGGAGCACCAAGCCCGTCCACGCTGGCCGCAAGACTCTTCGCCCTCGAAGATTCGCCCGGCGTAACGGTAGTAGCGGCAGATCTGCGCGCCGCAACGCTCTGCTTCGGCACGATACGCGCCGGACTCGCGGGGCTGACGGGGCTGAGACGCGAGCTGGCAGTCGCCACGCTGTGCAGGGACGACGTGTCTAATCGCTCGCGTTCGCGCTCTGTGCCGGAACCCGAATTCGAGCCGGAGCCGTCGCCCTTCGGCTGGAAGTTCTTGTTGAGTACGCTCGCGCGCAGGGACGCCATGCTCGCGGTATCCTGGTCCTGGTCGGCACCCGAGCGCGGCATGATAGGTCGCAGCCCCGTGCGCGTCGGCGGACCTCGCGATGACGCCGCAGGGCCAGGCGAGAGCAGATCCTCTTGTTGGACTTCTAGCACTGTGATAAAGTTCATTCAGCCTCTGTAGATCCCAAACAAATCGCATACAGCATAGAGTGCTGTGACGTACCGTCAGCAATCTCGTTCAGCGCCCACGGTGCAAGATGGTCGAAGCCTGCGGCCTGCTGCACTCCAGTCCAGTGCTTCTTGAGCCAGGTAAGAATATCGCGTTGCGTTTGTTCGATGATGGTCCTTATTGGAGAGGAAGCTGATAGAATGGAAGTATTGGCGTCTGCGGGATGTGGGCGGGCCAGGACAGAGTCGACCAGCGTCTGCAGGGTGTTAGCAAGTGATGAGAGGACAACCGCAAGAGCGTACCTGGTAAACCTGGCCGGCGTTCTTGTCGTTCAGACCACGGACGAGAGCGGACATTATGCCTTCAACGCGGTCCTTGTCGTTGAAGCCCACGCCATCGCCTTCGAGCAGAACGAGCCAGTCATCCTGCTCGAACGCTTCGTCGGCGCGGGAGCAGAGACAGTCGTCCATGACTTTCCGGGCGGACAAAATAACATCGCGCATGGTCGCGATCCAGCTTTCGTCAAGATCCTTGGGGTCGATCTTCTTGCTGGGATCCTTGCTGGCCGTGCGCTTCTTGCCAATATCAGCCTGCTCTTTGTCCAGCCGCTTAAACGCGACTTGGGTCGCGGCGAGCAAGTTGAAGAGGTTCGACGGCGTGGTGCGCTTGGCAAGACCGCTGAGTAGCGATGAGCGTACTTTGACCGGGAGCGCCGCAAACTCGGACGTGCACCAGCCTTCGCCAAAGAGTCCACTGAGCGTACGACGGGCACCGTTCTCGAGGATGGCGTTCTTGACGTCCGGTTCCATGGCGAACGTGAGCACGCGCGGTGCCCGACGCGCACACTGGCGGCACTTGCACCCCGCGGCGCCCCACTTGCCGCCGGTGAGCTGCTCGTACTGCGCAAAGGGGATGTACGGCAGACAGAGGCCGTGCATCATCTCCTCGACGATGCGCGCCTCGACCTCGTTGTGCAGCGCGGGCAGCTGCAGGTACGCGGCGGCGCGCATGATGGCGAACGCCGTGTCGAGGTCGTACGTGCGGTGCGAGAAGACGAGCGTGCCGGTGTAGAGGTAGCCGAGCGTGAAATGCAGCGACGCGGGCGTGAACGGCGGCGAGGGCAACGTGATGGTGACAGGCCCACCCGGCGTCGCGCTCGCCGGCTGTGCGAACCCACCGAGCAGCTGGGCGCGAAAGTACGGCGAGCGCGAGGCGAGGACGAAGCGGTGGGCGGAAAAAATGGCCGTGCTGCCCTCCGCGTTGGCGGGCGTGGAGGAAAAGTTGCCGGTGAGCGAGATGCGGACGTCGCTGTACAAGCGCGCGCGCCACATGTAGTTGAGGTCGTGTCGCAGCTTGTCGACGCGCAGCTGCTCGGCGTCGCCCACGGACATGCTGTCCGTCCTCGTGAGGGCGTCCGCGCCGCCGCCCGCGGCGTCGAACAAGAATTCAAAGGCTGCACCGAAGCCTATGCCGGTGTACAAGTATTCCAATTCGTTTGCGAACAAGGTCGAGTCGATCGAGGGCCGTAAGCGCAATAGCGGGCCCAAGGACGTCGAAGGGGTTGGAGAGCCCGGGGTATCGTATGGAGACGGGGATCTTGAATGAGGGGGTAGATCGATTCCCAGTGATACAGAAGACACTGGGCCGAAAGTGTGAGGTGAGGATGAATAGGGAACTGGAGATGCGACTGGCGCTGGCCTGAATGCGAAATATCTCTGCTGGAAGGCTGGTGGGGCTCTAGCATAGACCATAGCTGATATTTACAATTAGTGACATATACCAGACATAGATATAACATACCTTTATGGCCCCAGACCTCTTCAGGTGGCCGGTTGGAATCAGACTCGAATTCCCAGACGACATCGGCGAACCGATCCTTGGAATTATCGAATAGAACCTTCAAATCTGCTTGCCAGGACGATGTAGAGCTGCGCGTCGCATTATCCAGCGCCGTCTGGGACGACGACGACGCAGCAGCGGCCATTGTCGGCGCGTGTCGTCACAACCGAAAGCACGAGGCAAGATGCGGAATATGAATCAACCGGCCACTCCTTGGCTCTAACCATGCCGCCACTGTAAGCGAAATTCTTATATCTTGGCCCTACGGTCAGCTAAATATTTTATAATAGTCGCGACAAGTTTACAATTCACTCTAAAGCCGTCGTCTGCCAGGATGTCGAGCTCAAAGGCGATATTACGATTGGGTCGGGCACAGTGATCCATCCTAAGGCCACACTATTTGCCATAGCTGGACCTATCGTAATTGGGGCCAATTGCATAGTAGAAGAAGGCGCCGTCATTGTTAATAGGTGGGTTCTAGTCGCCTCGCGACGGGGAGGTAACCTAAACCTTTATAGGCGACGCGAGGTTATGCGCATAGGGGACGACAACCTCTTCGAAATAGGCTGCCGTGAGCCTTATGTATGCGATTAAACTCATATTCACAGGATTTTTACCAGGCGTCGAATGTCCCTCCATTGGCAATAGTAATACCGTGGGCACGCGAGCGCGCGTTCACCACACGTTACGCCTGTCGCACTACTGCACCATCTCCGCCGGGTGCCTCATCGTCCCATCGAGCGACGAAACCTTGGACCCTTACACCGTGGTCTACGCAGGGGAGAACGGACTGTGCGACCGCCGCATTTGGAGCGGCAAGGGGAAAATGCAGGAGGCAGACCTGCGTAGGAAACACGCCGAGTATCTGCGCGACATGCTCCCGAAGTTCAATCGCCTCAGGCGAGGCGAAGGAGCATAGCGCGTGAGTTTTCGTATCTTGGCCCAGTTCTCATGTGTATCCCTAGTCAGACGATCGTCAATAATTTTGTCATCCCTCAGTTTTGCAGGGACAAAGCCCGGGAGCTGCACCAATAGCACGGTCTATTGAACAAGGAGAGCTATAAAGACCTACAATCATCGTCTCCACCGAAACCGGAACAAGAAGCACGTCGCATCGTCGTTATCCACTGGGATGCACTGGACGCAGAGCATTCCATTCTTCGTCAACATCCTCACGGATAGATCTTTCAAATATCTGGCTCGGGGCGTAGTGTGACGCTGTGCGCTCCGTGAAGAATGCCTTCAATCGGCGAGCGCTGGCGAACGGCTCTTCAACCACAGTTACTTCCTCCGTGAGCTCGAGCACAGCGGCTAACCCTGCGCCGAGATCTGCGTCGACGATGGAAGCTATTCCGGACAGTGCGACGCAGCGCAGACGGTCCGCAGAGAAGCAAAAATGCCCGCGGATGGCACGGGCAAGATCGGCGAAGGCAATAGTGCCTTCGGTGCTGTGACAGGTGCACTGGAACGACCGGCGCGAGAGGATACATTCATGGGATGCAGCGCGGAGGTAGGTAAACTCTACCTCCTCGAGCAAAGGGCAGTCCCACGGAGTGCTAGGCAAGCTGACGAAGATGCCTTGCAGATCGCGGTACCGCTGCGCGCTGCAGGCAGGGAGAATGATGACGTGTAGTCTGCGAAGCATCGGCGCACGAGGCAGCGTCGTATTCTCCGGCCAGTGCATCTCGCAAACAGTAAGAGATTCAAGACGCTCGTACGTCGCACTGTCACGGAGCACGTCGTATGGAGGTTGCGTTGGGAAGAGCACTGAAGAGGTTCCCGTGCGCGCAATGGCAAGCTCCAAATACATTTCGATCACGTCGGGAGTAGAGAACTGCGCGGGGAGGGTAGTCCAGATGTCGTACGGCAACGGCTGGAAGTGATAGCCAAAAAGATCTGCGCAAAGCTCCTTGATCCCGACGCTTTGAAAGAAGGAGATGCTGCCCAGAATCTCTTCTGCACATGCGAAATGCATGCTGAGAGCGACTTTTATGAGCGACCGATGCGTGGTATGCGGGGTCCCATCATACGGCCCATTGAAGGAATCGAGGGTGAGGCCTAAGACTTCCAACTGCGGCATCTGGGCCAACATTCTCGCAACGTCGTATGTACCGAGCACCGCCGGGGTCGGCTGATAGTCGAATAGCGTCAGATGCCAGAAAGCTTTGCACCCTACGTAAGGGAGACAGATGCCCACAAGTACGCATAGACGCAACTCATGATATTCCCCGGCAAGAGTATCTGGCTCGAGCGTACGCGTATAATGTCTCGCGCCTGAGTGGTTGTAGATGCGTAGCTGCAAGAACTTCAGGGACGGCGCAGGCATACAAAGGAACGACGAGAGTTGTTTCCATTGCGGTTCGTCGATTGGAGATTGCGCCTCCACGAGGTGAGACGTATATCGCCCATGGTCGTCCCAGCGTTGGACGATCCCTGTCAGTCGAGCGAACGCCTCTAAGCGCAGCTCCCGTGATCTCTGAAGCGCATGCGTGATGACCTGGTACAGTGCGTCATAGGGTGCGGCTACATCGAGGAAGATGTCGACCGACGCTGCAAGTGGCTCGCTTCGGCGCAGGAGGCTAATAATCGCAGTCCAAGCCGTCGGCGCCCTAGGATGAGAAGTCTCCGTCTCCGCCATTGTCCACGCGGGAGCCGACGAAGGAAGACGCATGCTCGCCCATAGGTGTGGAGTCCCTAGCGCGAACTCGCGAAGACGGCGAGAAGACTGGGAAAGCGCCAAACGAGCGTTCAGCGGGAGATGTTCCAAAATGCGGGAGAGAACGGAGTCAGGCAAGGTTTGTAACGACGGCGGCGCGTGAGGTTCGAGAGATGCGACAGCAGCCTGCGTTCCTCGCAATATTCGCAGGCGTACGTCGTGCGATATTGAACAAAACGACGAAGACACGTCCGCGCAGGACATGCGGTCCAGACCAATGAGCGACGAACTCGGGGCTCTGCAACTGTCTGTCAACGACTGTAATACGATATGATATGACGGCCGAACCTTGTTCTAGTATGAGCGGCACGGCGCGCGTAGGCAGTGGCCGTCGTGGCGCACCTTTCGAGCTCGACCATGAGCGTGTCTGTCAGCATTGCTTGCGGCTCCACCCGGCCTCGGTCGAGCCTTGGGAGTACACAGAAGTGTGACAGCCGTTCTCGATTTATACTTTCGCGGCAGTGCGCATAGAAACATCCGGTAAGGATCCCATATACATCGGCAAGAAGACAATCTCAGCTCCGCGCCATCGAACGACACGCACATATGAACAAGGAACCGGTCCTGTCTTAAAGTCCATAAAGGTCATCCTCTTGCCTCATTGAGCCTTCGCGACGATCCGGATCTGTAACGTGGCCCTGCGCGGGCGGCCTAAGGATTGACAACAGCGCCCGGTGGCGGCAAGGATAGCGCGCCCCTCAATTGGGTCGTGCCATCCTGTCCCAGTTCTGAGGCTCCGTCTGGACAGGAGATTCGTCGAAAATGGCAATGATGCCTTCCCGTGGAAGAGATCTGTGTGTGATATTATGGGCGGGCATATTGAGGACGCATTCCGACGAGACCTCCACAATGTCGGAAAGACTGCGCAGTGACTCCATGGCAGCGTCAAAATCCTCGTTCGGGTCTCGTCGAAAGCCAGCAATAAGCAGGTGTTGCAAACGGGGAGCAGCGAATGAGAGGTGCTCCGACACAAACGCTTCAATCCGCGCCAAGGATTGTACACATCCCTTGGCGCACGCGTCGGACCGGCTCATCGTCTGATTGCGGCAGACGATGCGCAATTCTAGCAAAGCAGGGACCGACCACCGACCGGTGAACATATCAAACGGCGAGTCGGGGTTGAAGTCCTTGCAGTCTGTACACCATTCGGTAACAAGACATAGGTGCGTGAGGGCAGGGAACGGTGGCGGTGGTCGTAGGTCGATAGAAGTCGGAAAGTCGAGATCCATGATGCAAACTGTCACACCCGACAGGGTGGCGGCCTGTTGAAGGACAAGCTTGACAGTCTGCGCCGAAAGGCGGACCGTAATATCGCTGCTGTATGCAACGGACCACGGGGACGCAAGTTCCAGACGTTGAGGGCGTATAATGGCGCTCGGCTTGTCCGGGTCACGACCGGACGCGATCTCCGCGCGAACAGCAAATTGCTGGACTGCACGCAAAGCGAAGAACGCTATGAGGATATCAACGACATACAGGCGAGGCGGAGATCGCTCGCGAGGCGGGCGTGGACGCAATCCGCGGAAGGAATCGATGTTGATTCCTACGTTGACAAGACAGCCGTGTCGCTGCTGTAGCTTCTCTATATCGGTCTCGTTCTGCTCGAAGTCCTGCAGCGATAGACCCAATGTATGCAGCACCGGAAGACCTTCCAGTATCTCGCACACTTCCGTCGCGGTCAATTTCGCAGGATGAGGTGCGTAGTCAAAGTGCGTGACTGCTGCAAGTCCTGGACATCCCAGTCGCGGCCAATTGATTCCGCGCAGCTTGCACCGTTGAAGGTGCACCGGAGCGCGACCAGCGAACAAGTCTGCGCTCAGGTCCGTGCGCATCGGTATGTCGTGGAATTGATACATGTCGAGCGATAACGACTTTAGCCGTGGCGCGGGCTCGCGCAGCACGTGGTTGAGCATCGCAAGCGACCGCGTAAACGGACGCGACGGCATGAAGAGCGGATAATCATTCGAAACGAGAAGCGAGAGATCGCGAGGAAGCCCTTCGTCGGCATACGAATAGATTCGAGGGTGTGGCGTATCCAGATCCTCTTCCTGGAGTTGCGGACGATCCCATACGAACGGCCGCCAGTCGAACAATGCCAGATGCAACTTCTCGACATGGTCAAGATGTGTGGCGATCATATCCACAAAGCGTTCAGAGATATCGGTGATAAGTTCCAAGTGGATGCCCACAGGGCTAGCGCGTGAGAGGAAGGCCGACTGCGTTGCCCAAAGCGCGTAATGCCTGGAAGGTATGAAGAAGATAGGAAGCCGCCGCCACCCGGGGACATCAAAACCTGCTGGCTCCAAAGTGGGCAGGTCGCGCCTGTCTAGCTGTAACATGTTGCAAGAAATGCTGGACCAGAGGCTCGGCATTGACAGCGCGGCCGTTCGCAGTGCGTGGCAGGTCTGAGACATGGCGATACGCCCTAGCATGGTGCAGTGCAAAAGTATGAAGCGCAATACGCCCGCTGGAAGGCTGACTAGCGGTGCGCGCGCATTGGTAGACCGAGCTGCGTGGCGTAGCTTAACGGTCATAGCGTGCTGCATGCAGTTCACCAGGTGGCCACTCTGCCTGCACCAAGATCAGTTCGGGCCTGCACAAGTCAATTTACGCGCCTTGCAGACTTGATATTAAAGGCGAAAGTTGTCGCGTGTCGAGCGGCGGTGTCAAGATCCTGAGGAACATGGAGGTCCAGAGACAACATTCGACCGGCGAGCTCCGACACCACACCAAGGGCTTCGGAATTATAGGGGGGCTCACCGGTACTCTAAGCGTTACAATACATGGTGCACCAAGATATCACGCGGAATATTGTACACTATTCTACTCTGCGAGTACGAAAGCGATAAACAAAGCAAGCGAATGTGGATCGGTCAGTTACGGTCCTTGGTCAGTTTTTCTCCCAGCCCAGCCCAGTCCAGATCCTTCGTGTGTCGTGTATGGTCACTCCAGACTGCTGCGCTTGCCCAAAAGCGAGATTGTAGCCGGTAACACTGCTGGTGCAGGTGCCGAGCCCGGGCGAGACGTCGCGCTATTGCGCGCCTCGAGCTTCTCACGCAGCGCAGCGTTCTGCTGCTTTAGATGGTTGAGCGTGTACTGCCAGCTCTGCGCGTGGTCCGTCTCCAACTCGGCCAAGAGCTCCTCGTGTCTATGCGCCTGTGCGGGCGAGTCCCCATCGTCGCGAACCTCTGCGAGCACGCGGTCCTCCTTACTGCTAAGGATAACCTTCGCGCGGCCGCCTTCGGCAAGGTCAATGGCGAGCGCGCCGATGCTCGCAGAGTTCGATGCGAGGACGCGTCGTAAGAGCTCAGACGCCGGCGGACGCGCGATCTCGGCGAAATGCGCGCCAGGCTCGGGTACGTGCAGTGTAGTATGCCGCGACCCGTTCGACGATGAGAGCACCGTCCCGAACGACGCATCCAGCACCGCCCAACCCCTCAGACCACCGACACCACCGTGCGGCCGCGGTGGCACGCGTACGCGTCGCGCGCACATGATGATCGCCTTGCGCCCCTTGCCCGGCTCGAGGTGCAGCCTCCCCGCGCTCTCGACCCACACGTACTCCGGTGCAGACGGCGCGAAGATAGACGGCGTCGACGTCGAACTGGCCATTGTACTCTGTTGGGGCGATACCGCGAAACCGGCAGGCGCGGATATGGAAGTCGTGTAGCCCATAGAGGACATCGAAGGCATGGTGGAAGACGACGAGGAGGAGGAAAATCCGGGCCCGAGGCGCATACGATAGAGTAGCCGCACAGTGCCAGCTTGGGCAATACCGGCGTCCTTCAGCTCGCGCTCGAGCGGTACCCGGTCGGCCGGGTGACACAAGTCGGACACGCTCTTGCCCATCAGGTCGTTTGGCTCGTACCCCAACGCTCTCGTGATAGAGGGCGAGACGTACAAGTACGCGCCCTTCAGCGATAAGACGTGTATGAAGTCTGTCGCGAATGATAAGCATCGAACATGCGTGACCAGAAACGCGCCAACACGAACCAGAGTTGTGCTCGAGGAGCAGCTGGGCGACGGCATTTTGCACATCGTCCGCGTCGGTCCCGAGGACGGCGGGCAAGTCGCGGCTGACAGCGTAGTTCTCCACGCCGTGCGTGCGTAGCGCGGGCGGAAGGCCCATCGTATGGTAGTCGCCCAAATACGAGCCGTCTCGCAGCTTGGACATAGCTTGGTTCGGGCCCTCAGAGAGATCGACCTGCGCACGCCACGTATAGGTAGTAAGCATAAGATTCGCGAGATGGGCGGAAGGCGAAAGAAGAGCGGCGCGGACGCGGCAAGGGATAAAACCGACGCGTTAGACGCCCCGCAAACGACAGGATGTATAACCCGCAGCGCGGATCGTTCCATCCGCCGGGCTACAGTCGATGTGTGTAGGTGGCGACTGTACGAAGAGTGGACGGGAGCAGCGCAATGCAGGGCCAGCGGGCAAGAGAAGATAAAGAAGCACAAAGAGGAACAACTCACCTGGAAGCCAACGAGGAACGCTCTGTCGTCGCCCGTCTTGGGGTCAGGGACTGGCACGACCGTCACGAGGTTCAAGAACCGCGCGCCGCCCTTGCGGTAATTGATAAGTTCGACCTGGACCTCGCGCCCTTTTCCCAGATGATGCTTCATCGCGTACACCTCGCGCGCGCCCGTCCACTTCCTGTCCTCGCCGGCGCCGACGGCACCGTCCGGGCTCTGAAGGAACCGACAGTTGCGTCCGACGACCTCCTGCTCCGCGTAGCCGGTGAGCAAGAGGAAGGTCGGGGACGCGTAGACGATGGGCTCGTCCGGCTCGCGCACGTCGACGACGACGAACGCGCAACTCATGTCGACGGGCCCGATGTCAATCTGCGGCTGGGTGCGGTTGACCACGGACGCGAGGATTGATAGCATGTCGAAGCCTGTCGACGCGTAGAACGGCATCCCGCGCTCGTCGCGTGTGCGCACAGCCGGCAGAGGCGGACTGGAAGACTCGCCCTGCGTTATAGCTGGCGGACTGTGTGACGGCGACGAGTGGTACGGCGAAACGACCAACGCAGTCGTCGCACCAGGAGGCGGCGGGCCAGGAGGTGGCGCGTACGCCGTGAACGTCGTCGACGGCGCGCTTGTCGGCGGATAGTACTCCGAGTACGACGTGTAGTTGTTGCCGTGCCCGTCTGGCTCCATGCGGGAATCCGACGCGTCCTTCGGTGATCTGTATAGGTGTTTCAAATTAGCACAGGATTCTTATTTTTTGAGAGGTGGCAAGATTGGGAGGAAGACGTTAAGACAGAAGAACAACAGGCCAAGGCCGGTGATGTGGCGCATAGACACCGAGCGCAGATCCCGCTACATGGCCAGATTGGGAGGAATCTCGATGACGTGCCGGGATGGCACTCAATCGAAAGCAATAGGCAGGCGCAGGGTTATGGGAGTCGGCAGAAGAGACGTGGACGCAAGGGCGGGTAACCAAGGTACCGGCTATTCCAGAGTTTCAGTGCCTCGAGGGGCCAGCGCGATATTCAGAGAAGTCGTGACACGAAAGTGTAGATTGTTCTGAGCGACAGGCAGGCGGTCCAGACCCAACGAAGAGGCGTGCACGTCCACAAGCGACGTTGGCGTGTGAATCCCAAGTCACCCCAGCCCGATGGACGCGAAGCAGCGCATCCGGATCGGCGACAAGATTGTCAACACATAATGAAAACGTCGGCGGTTGCGAAATAGTGAGTTGTGGGGCGCCGTGGATGACTGTGTGGCTCGAAATGAGGTTGAAAGGTCCGGAGAAGAAAACCTGTGCAGCTTGGGTCGAACGGCGTGCTTGGAAACTCAACGAGCTCGTAGTCACAGCCGAGCTGCCGTGGGCAGAAAGTCTCATCGCATGGTATGCAGACCCGTACGCAGAATTGACATGTGAATCCTGACCGATTCGTATCTTGCGGGGTCGAGATCGCGGCAACGTAGGGAATGTACCGCACCAGAGCGCCGGCGAACGGTATCTGTGCTGAAGCCCCGCGCTGTCGCATGGGCTTAAGAGATGAACCCGATAGCAGTTATCCCTGCAGACGTGCAGCAGAGCTCAAGTCTGGATATGTTGTGCGTATAGATACGAGAACGCGTGAATGGCGTCGCGAATCCTTGGTGACAGAGCGTAAATCGTGGCGCGTCGATCCTCGTGCATGCGGACAGAAGGAGCGCGTGTTATGGGTGACGCACTTGCGTGGACAACGAGTTCCACGGCGGGCACACTCGGTTGCGCAGCGACGCCGACCGCGACCGCGAGCGTGACGACACCAATGACGCCAGAGGTAACTGCGCATCGAGCGCTAGACCATGGGCGCCATCCAGAGCAGTAGCCAGATCATGGGCATCCAGAGCAGTTGAAACCACACAAAATGGGAAGAAAGGAAATGAAATGAACGGGAGGTGCTGTACGTACGCTGAATTTATTACACGAGCGAACTTATCGTCCTTGTCGCTGGCAGCTTCGCCATAAGCGTTGAAGAGCACAGCGAACGGGTCCAGACCCGCAAACGGCGCGAACGGGTCGCCGCCTTGCGCGTACTGGCGCTGCTGCTGCTGTTGCTGCTGCTGGCTCGAAGTCCAAAGGAATGGCGGGATAGCGAACTCCATAGCTGGCTGCGTATTGGTGGTGGTGGTGGTGGGAGGAGGAGCAAGAGGGCCACTAGCTCCAGGATCGAGCGCAGGGCCAGAAGCCGCGCGGTCCGAGGGCGGAGACCGCGACATGTACGGGTTAAAGTTGAAGTCAGAACTCGAATCTGTATCTGGCGTAGGGGTAGGAGCGATCGCGAAATGTTGCTGGTGTAACGGAAGGTGCATGCGACGCCGCTGCGGTAATTAAGGGAGACCAAGGTACGGAGCTCGAAATTTGGCTCTTTGCGCGAACCGCCGTGCCTGGAATCTTTGGCGAAATCTGGCGCTCGGCTCGCTAAATCTGAAGTTGGTGCCCGACTTGCCCGAAAGAACACCAAGGATGCAATTTATTGTTTTCTTCGCAAGATTCGTAAGATTTCCAGATCTCATAATCATACACGAGCGCCGTAATCCAGGTAGACGCAGCCTCCAAACCAGCCCTGAGCTATTTGCACAGCAGAAAGGGATTGTCCGCACCATCCACGGCCGCAAAACCCCAGCTTGGGACATAACTTCATAAATTGGCTGGGCGGGCACATGCCACAAACACTCTAGAAGTTCACGTCATTACCGCCGAGATTCGGAATCTACAAACATCCTGCAGAGGCACTCCACGCCGGAGAGACGGGTGACCGGAGTGGGGGTTTGTGAGTCATCAGCCATCTTGTACGTAGAAGCGGGAAGAAGTGAAGAGTGCGGGCGGTGTGAAGCGGACGGCCCCTGGCCCTTGAAGTGCTTCAAACTTGGGATTGCCAGGCGCGCAGAATCTACACAGAGCGGCATGACGTTACGGCGTACGCAAGAGAACCCTTTCCTACCTCATGCGACTAGCCTATCAAGGTATGCATCTACACGTGCGTGAGAGACTCCGTTACTGTAATAGCATGCGTGGCTGACTCGGAGGCGTTCCGCTGACATACCCTGCCCTAGCTTCAGACTTTGTCCCACCAATCCAGACGATGAGGGCCGCTGAGAACTGATCTGAGTCTTACTGGCTCGGAGTAAACAGTGGAAGAAGAATGGGTAGCTATAGTGGGACTTCTTTACAGCGTGTACAGTCAGCGAGTTATATGACTCTTGACCCTGCAACGCGCGACTTGAACAGGTCGCACTGTAAAGTCCATTTTCGTGTCTACTACATGTGCAAACACCTCGAAGCACCTTCGTCATCTGCGCGCAGGCCGTCTGCTTATCCACGTCCGACGTCAGCCCGCGTACCTCATCCCAACCCATGCCCTGCCATTACGATCTATGACTCTCGCACCTTAGTCACGAGTACTCTTGACAAGACTGTGATAGACAAGCAACGGCCGCACTCCCGCACCACCTCAGGCTGGGATGCCACTTCTGTCGGCGGTCCCCCGCCACAGATGTGCCCGATGGACCAGTGCAACGTAATGCGAAACTCTTCCGTCAGGGAGTCAAGATCTAGATACGCAATGCCTGGTTCGTCATCCGCGAATGCTTGGGGGAGATTGAGATGCATCGCAAAGGACCCGGTGCGAGATAACCCTGAGGGGGTGTGCACCGCCCTCAGCGCAGGCAACTTCGCAGGAGCCCTTGCCGTCCTGCATCACAGCCCAATAGCACGCGAGTCCCGCAGGAGAGGACCAAAGTTCCAACTCCTCAAGAGTCAAGAACGAGTTGCGGGAAACGGAATCCAGTCAAACGTCTTCAGAGAAGAGGTTGTCCTTCTATTTATCGAAGGCAGTCTACGCACATATGCCCATCTAGTCATACTCCTTGACCTGTCTCTTGAGTACAAGTTTAAAGCGGCGTACATCGAGTCGTCATCTCTGCGTCAGAAATACCGCGAGGCATCGTTGAGAAGACTCTCTGCAGTGAACACGGGCAACGGCCTCGTCCCTGCACCAGGTCTGAATTCTGGTTCAGCCGTGGGAGCCGACGCCTCCGCATCTTCAGACAGCCGCCACTGCCATTTACGCCCGAGATCGACCAGCTCGTCGGACCACTTCGACGTAATCTCCAGTTCGTCCGTCAAAGATTCGAGGTCTAGATATGCCATTCCGGGTTCGTCGTCCGCAATAGCGCGGACCCCAGTCAGAGATATGCGCTTCAGGCGATTTCGGTCGAAGACTAGGCTAGAGCGAACGAAGAGTGACACATCGCTCATAGCGAGCACGCCACCCTCGTGACAGGACACTGTGCACCCGCCCAGATGATGTGCGGCACGAAAGCACGTGATCCCTGCGGGCGAGAATCCAAGCTCCAAGTGCTCGAGTGCAGGCGTGAGCCACGGTGTATCGATGAGCGCTGCTGCGACGAAGATACCCTCCGTCTCTTCGTGTGAGCGCCAGAAACCACTGCACGGGAAAATCTCTATACACAGACGTCTGAGGCACGGAGCTCTAGGGAACGGGGCTGTGCCGGAGTTGCATTCCCAAAGTAGCTCCTGCAGTGTCAACTCGACGAGACGTTCGAACATTGCTAGGTCCGTGAGTGGAGGCGAGAGACGGACATAGCACGGCGCAACAACTCTCCATTGCAGTCCATACGCGAATAGCTGGCCGTTCACGATCTGTATCGATTCCGGGGTGCAGAGCGGTTCCGGCAAGTCCTTCCAAGAGTCAAAAGGATTTGAACCGCCCCAGGCCAGATCCACAGAGATGTATCGTGTCTCTGGCAGTGTGCACTCCTGAAAGTGCCGCACAGGCAAGGTGATCCGGTCCTCACGGTCGATGTGATACAGCTCTAAGAGAACGCTGCGCAGACGCCTGTGTACTCTCGCATTCGGATCACGGCGGTCTTCGATGAGCCGCTTTATACGCAGGCCGAGCACTTCCAGAAGCGGCATATGGAGAAGAATGTCATCAATTTCGTGGGTGCTGATCTTCGCTGGAGATGGAATCCAGTCAAACATCGTTAGAGAAGAGAACGCCGGATATCCGCCGAGAGAAAGAGGCAGGTTGCCTCGCAAAATCACACGTTTGAGAGCATTGGAGACGCCTCCAAGCAAGTGCTGGGGGAGTACTGCTGCATTGGGCCTTCGGCTGTCGAAGGTCCAAGCTGCCACCTGCAACGTTTCCAGATGCGGGGCTGGAAGCATGAAGGAACCGAAGAACCTCGTCCACTCTTTCTTCTGGGGAAGGGATCTAAGAAGAGTGTAGAGGCCTGGAATATCTGTAGTCGCAAGGTGGAGGTCGAAGCGTGCAGGCAGCCGCAAAACAAAGGCATGGAGGCACAGGAACGTCGCATGTTCCACCACAGTCCCCATCAACTGTGTCATAGTCTGCGACCAGTTCGAGATGTCCATCGAGCCGAAGAAGACTGTCGGGAGCGTCGGGTGACGACGTCGTAAGAGAGTACAGGCGGTAGCGAGTTGCGCAGCTCGGCTCTGCAGCATCGCAGCTCGACGATCGTTATAGATGGGATCGGAGGTCCGTATCGCGACCTTGGACCAAAGCTCTGCCATTGCCAGCGATCGGGCACGCAGAAGCTTGCAGGCGTACGATACAGCGATGCGGTCGACTACTGGGAGATATAGCATGATCCGGAGGAATACTCGGTCCGGACAGTCGATAAAACGCGTGGATAGGGGTACCGACGCGGCGGAAGCCCTCAGAGAATATAGAAGAGTCCTTGAAAGGGAAGCGATGGCTCGAGATCCGCCGGTCCTGCTGTATGTCAAGTACACATAATACGTAGCGAAGAAATGGTGGTACGTGTTGCGGCCAGCCGTATAAGACCTATATGGATAACCCGCGGGAGAGAACCATCCGCGACTCACTACACCTAAAGACCCACACGAGACGCAGCCAGAGGCGCAGAGGCGACAGAGAGGCGTCGCCTAACCTCCTGGAGGCGTTCGTGTGGTACCGCGGGGCGAAACGGGACGCCGACCGTCACCCCGAGGCAGTGGGTCGAGACCTGTTGCAAAGGGGACTCGCCAAGTCGACCCTCAGTCTGTATCCCCACATCTTCAGGCGGACCCGAGGCAAGTCGTGAGTAGTCGTGCCCGTGAGGGCGACGCCTGGTCAACACCCGTCCGAGGTGCGAGAGGGAATCCTCGAATGCAACCGTATAGAGGGGGTTGAGAATGCAAAGACTAGAGTACATAGCCACATGGAGCCGAGCTTATATATGGTCCGTCTCAAGTATCTCCCGAGGTTCCCGCTTCTACTCTTGTCGCAGAGTGCGCTCGCAGTCGTTCTGGATGCCGCTTCCGATACCTCCGTGTTATCCGAACGCCTGGCAGTCGTGAGGCTTCCTGGTGAGAGTTCGGGGTGGATCTCGGTATCCCGAGATGCGTGCCGAAAGGGATCGTTGAGCAGCCGACCGGATCCGCAATCGTCTCTAGGCCTTTCGTAGGTCATACTCGTGAGACGAGACCCGTGGTACCGTGGGAAAAGGGGTCTCGGCGGAACAGTACGAGCCTATTCTTATGGGCCAATTCCATGCATTTAACCGCGTCGTCTGCGCATTGCAGGAGCTGTTCACCGGCCTGTGACAGCGACATTGCGGTATGAAGACAAGCGAGATTGAACTTCAGAGTCAGCCAACTCGGCTGGCTCTGGACTTGCTGCTACATTCTTGCACATTGGCCACATCGTAGTGCTCCAACTGTCAAGCTGTCGACTTGCGGCCAGGCGTGCGCTTGCTGTGAATTCTTCCGACGTCGGCACCGTAGTACTCTCGGGCCGCTTTTTCGGGCACTTTGCGTCGTTTGGCTCGGGTCCCTAGAAAAGTGTGCGCAAGGTGCGCGCGGTGCGCGCGAGAGGTAATGTCTACTTTTCTCAAGCATGGAGCATCATATGATATCGGGGGTTAGTGTATATCCTTTGGACACCTTGACTACACAATAATTGACCCCTATGATGTCCATAGGGTCAAGGAATTCCATGATATCACATATTCTACTTGCGCGCACCACGCACACCTTGCGCACACCCACGCGCACCTCGCGCGCACCCTGCGCACACCTCGCGCACACCCACGCGCACCTCGCGCGCACCCTGCGCACACCTTTGAGATCTTGCGCGCACCTATAAAGTTCTGCGCGCACCCTGCGCACACCTTGCGCACCCCCCACGAAATACGGATTGCGCACTTAGTGAAAGTATCGTCATGAGCAAAGGTAGTCACCACAAACTATAAGGTAGGATGAAATAGCCTTAATGTTGAAGCCAACTGACATACACAGTGGGAGGTGTGTGGTACAAGCATACTGTATCGAGCGGAAATAATCATTTGAATATAACCGGAATAGGTTGAGCTGTACATAGGATAGATAGGACATACTGCTCCCATGCCATAAATATAATCTTGGAGTGGGTGGGGGGTCAATCAATTTCAAACCCAGCTGTGTAACGACCCGCGATGTAGCTTTTAGCCACATCTGTTGTGACATCGAGGACAGAGCATGAGAGAAATTTGAGGATACAACTGTATAGTAAGACCCTTTCTTAAGGTGTAATCACCAAGTGTAGGCCATACCGTCCCTTTGTCAGAGTTGGAGGTGGTTGTAAGCTCAGCTGTGCCGAGTAATATCGAAGACAATACAGTGCAGAGGGTTAAGCCAGCATAGCTATAGGCTGGTATTTGAGTATTAGCATACCCTGAAATTACATCTGAGTCACTTCTAAGGGAATTACTGTATAGGTGGGCTAGGACAGAGGAGTCACTCCTCCTACAGGCAAAAATGTCGGTGGCACTCACAGAGTAACCATTGCCTGTAATCCCATTCCACGGTTCATATGGTCATTCACGTCCATTATAAAGCCTCTGATGTAGTTTTGATGAGTTCATATTGATATAGCAGGCTTGGGCATAGACCTCAACCTCAACTACTGCACCACCTCCTGACGGGCAAGCACAGCGCCAATCAACTATTCCACGTGCTACAGGTCTGTGGTACACTGTAGGAGCATGTGCACAAATTCCCAGGGTAACAGAAGATGAACTGAGCTTAATTTTTCACTTTGAATCGTTTTTGAGGGTGAAAACACACACAAATGCGCATTTTCCTCGGCCACCAGAGGAAGGAGGATTAAGCCAACCCCCGGCGTAAGACCGCCTAACCGAGCCGCATCTAACGCAGTTGGTCCCATAATTTTAATCTCAAAAAAGTGCACTTTCAAAAATCGAATTTTGGCAGAGTCCGAACCGGTATTCCGAATTTCACCGGCGAAGTGCGCCGGAAAACTCCGGCACCTGAAAGAGCACTTTTGCAACTGTATGAAGAAGACAAAAGACAAATAAGCATAAATGCTAATGGTCTCATGGCTTCTTTTTGAGTATGTTTCCTGTAATGGGTGTGTGCAGACGATCTGGTTGCTTTGGTGGACCATGGTTTACACAGATTCACTTGTTCAATGCCGAAAGATGTCAATTGGGACACACCAATCATGCTAAAGCCAAGGGATACACCCAGTGCTAGTGCTGTATCTCGCACATTGTTTAAATTTGCAGCGAAACTAGATGTACATTCACCCGATGCTGTGGGGCAAAATTTGGTATTGCCCTGGTGAACCGGACAGATGTGGGATAAATATGAGAAAATTGTGGGTCAATGGAGAGCCTATGGACTGATGGTGGAGGTATTCATTTATATTCAAGGACAGCGATGAGGGCATATCTGGTGTCGACCTGTGCAGAAACATCACTTTTTTGGGGAATGGCAATCAATAAATGTCCCTGTGTCCTGTGTGTATAATGGAGTGGCACAAGTAGATTGTTGGGCTTAGTAAACGCACTTCGCCGTGCAGTCCTGAGGGCTGCATTGCCAAGTGGGGTTGCTAATCCCATAGCAACCTGCATACCCAGCACTCTCGCTCCCCCAAAACAAAATACACCTGCCCCCATTTCGCCGCAATGGTAAGTAACAGATCCATGTGGTATATATAGTGCTCATAGGTGTAGCTTGCGAGGTTTCGTGCAGCCATAGCTGCGTTCATGCAGCCTATACCTCCTCAACAACCACCCGCCGGACCCAATCCCGCACTTACTGTGCAGCCACTACCTGGTATGTTTATGTGCATCACGATCTGTCCGTGCTTACAGTCCGCAGGAGGTGGATCTACAGTTACTCCAGTACTCCTTCCTGTGTACGACGAAAAGGGTAAGTTGATATGGTCGATATTATGCTGGTGATTGTCCACTAACAATATCTCACTAGGTCAGATCGTGGGATACTGCCAGGCCCCTACACAGCCCCAGGCCCCCACCTCATCTGACCCCCAAAAGAAAATCCAAAAGCAGATCAGTGCTCCCACATTGTCACAATTCCCTTTGTGGAATCATTGGCCAGATGGGAGCATTGACTGTGACATTGCACTCGAGGATAAGGCGCTTCCACTCATTCATTGGAGCCACCGCCAGCGTGGCGGTTCCCGCAATGGCGACATTGGTGCAGAATCAGCAGCAGAGGGTCGGCCCAAGACTTTCGATTGCCTTGGATGCATGCAGTGCTCCGATGAGGCTTGTCATTGGCACGACCGTGTCATGACAAAAGTCAAGTCCCGTA
Source organism: Exidia glandulosa HHB12029 (assembly GCA_001632375.1). Lineage (NCBI taxonomy): Eukaryota > Fungi > Basidiomycota > Agaricomycetes > Auriculariales > Exidiaceae > Exidia > Exidia glandulosa. The sequence goes on from KV425974.1 coordinate 153,032, forward strand.
GACGGCAGGAGGAGATTGCAACGTGCGGGGAATGTGGCTCCGAAGCTACTCGAGTTGAATGTAGCGCTCGATGGACATTCACTGTCTATGCTGGTGGTAGCCGTGCACGATTTGTGCATGAGGGCATTCATACGCACTCCCGACATCGGGAGCAGCATTTGACGAAGGAGGAGGAAGAGAGACTTGCCGACCGAGTCGAGCTTCATCCAAATGCTGCTCCTCTCGCTCATATTGCGGGTATCCCAACACTCAGTGGATCACTTCCCTCCGTCGGCACCATCGCTCCCATCTTGCTCAACCCAGACCGTCTTCGCTATCACACGAACAGCATTAAACGCCGTGCACCGACAAAAGACCCCACATCTGGGCAGCACTTCCTTGCCGACATGAAGGAATTCGACCAGCAACACCCAGGCCTTCTTGTTAGCACCAAAATTGGTGCCGCTACTGTCTTTTGCATGCAGTCCGCATTTATGAGAGAGCTCTCTCTGCGTGACAAGCGTCTCCCTGGTCCGTTGAACGCACACGTCACGGATGCATGCCACGGCTATTGGCGTGTAAAGAATGATGTCCTTATCATTTCTTCGGCATACAGCGAACGACTTCGGTGCTGGGTACCCATTGTACTCTCGTACAGTGATGGACAGACAAGTGACCACTATGCTGCACACTTCGAGGCATATTTCGATGGACTGGCAGCCCAAGCTGAGGCTGACAGTGTTCTGGTCACTGACGACCTTTTCCGCAATGTGAGTTGCAACTTTGTGTCCTCCTTATCATACTGATGACAGCACAGACTGTCGACTTCAGTCAGGCCCAGCGGCGAGGATTCATCATAGCCTTTGTTCGGTTTTGGCAGAAACGCAACTCTGAACGGTCTGTCGAAGAGCTAGAGGAGGCTGCAGTTTCTCTCCTTAGAGGCTGTGGAGAGCACTTCAGGTCCAGTGTAACACGTGTAACACACAGTGCCAAGCTGTTTCCGCTTGCCAGTACTGGCTATACTGCCGAGGCCTTCACGAAGCTTGCGCTCTCGCTTCTGAACAACATACCCCGAGACGAGTACGAACAGCGCGTCACGAACCTTCGCCGCCAATATCCCTCCCTCGCGCCGTGGTTGGAGTGGTGGACACGGCCTACAGTAGCACCAATGATATTTCCCGCAATGAAGTCGATGGACGACAAGGACTGGGATGCTATGCCCGCTACAAGCAATGCGGAGGAGAGTCAGCACAACGTTATCAAGACCTTGGTCGGCAAGAATCACCAGCTTCTCGATGGCTTGAAGGGCATGGCAAAGATTGCCAGCTTCTATGAAAATAAAATGGCTTACAAGTCAGGTTGGACTGCTGCACATCTATCCATGCATACATAGGCTCACTGTTCTCTACTAGCAGGAGGAAAGATTCGACATGGACGTCCAGAACCTTGGAAAGTGCGAAAGCTAATCATGGGGCACACCAAGAAGACCCGGACCAAGAGGACACAGAACTCCAGAGCAAGTGCTCGAAAACGAATCTCCAAACGGGACTACCGTCCACCCGATACCTTACGAGATTTGCTGCCTAAGCGAAAGGTCAACCAAAACCGTTCAGATCAACCAAATCCAGATTCAGATTATGAACCCCACCCAACAAGACGCAGAGTGAGTTGTTTGCTCCAATGAAAACATAGTACTGACTGTTTGCAGAAATTACCTCCATCAACTGCCAAAACTACATCTCGCCAACAATCTCGTGCTCGACCACAACCCGCCAAAAAGTGAATATCAGCCTCCACATATGGTATCTTATCTGACAACATACCGCAGAGTCCCAACATGTCACAGTCCCGGCCTGTTGTGCAACCTATATTGGGTCAAAACCAGCGTGGGATGGTACAGTAAGATGTTGCGCAGGCATATATTTTCTCACAACACACTTAGGCAATTCCTTCCAGTTCATCTGAATCTTCGGACTCAGAGTCGATCATAACAAGGTCCCATCTGTCAAAAATCCATACGGTAGGTTGTTTGTTGAAGTTGGTAGTGTTTACTCATTAGTTGCAGCGGACTTTTGGACCTCAGTGGTCCAGGAACTCGTGTTGGTTGGATACTGCCTGGCAGTTGATCTATTATGCATCGATTCGAGAGCCAGATTGGCTGCCAACATTTGCAGCTGCTGCACCGTCCTCTGGGCTTGTTGCTCGATTGATGGAGTTTCTCAAAACTCGTCATCAGCTTCAAGCTCAAGGGGATGCAGCAGTGATTGCTAAATCACTGACATGTCAACGTGATCAACTGCGGGAATTCATTGTATCCTACTCCATCGGCAAAGCAAAAACCGATCGAAGGCCTGGGGGTACAGACAGCATATTCGTAAGCTCAGATTGGCTAAATTACAAGCTCACTAACATTATTTGATAGGGCTGGATCACAGATCTTGTGATTGCAGAGTCTAAAAGTCACTCTCAGGCATTTGGAGCCGCCTCATTTCACGCTGGGATCGAACTCTCTTACGCAATCTGCCAGCATGGGGGACCGAACAGCCCACCCCACATTGCCATAACCCTACCATCTCCATGGAGAGCATCTCTGCGTCTTAATAACGACCAGGAGTATTGCTGCTCTCTCTTCGACGGCGATATCCAGGCATGGGTGGCATCCCGCATGCAACATTCGGTGGCAGTAAGCTGCCCAGCAGAGAGTACACCAGGCTCAGATCTCCCAGCAGTTCGATATCAGCCGTGGGTTGAGGTTCCCATAGTTCTATCCATTGACTATGAAGAGCCATTTTCAGCGATGAAATGGACTTTACCACTGGTTCTGTACCCACTTGGCGAGGATGTTGGGAGGGATGAAGAGCTGGTGTATGATCTTGTTGGTGTTGCTGTTGCCACAGGATCAAACAGCTGTGCGCACTTTGTTGCGTACTTTACGCTTCCAGACGGCACGC